>ML782329.1:723651-743098 GCA_009831015.1 Picea engelmannii | reverse complement strand
AACCATATACATACAGATCGATATAGTATAACAATGTCGTTGCAAAATTGAAAACACTTTACAATTTTTTGTATTCAACTGGTGCTTTATTAATTAAGAAAGGCATGACTTCGTCAGTACTATTTATTATGCATCGTTGAAAAAATTTAATACATCATAGTTTCCACATAAAAAATAACAACATTTCAATTTTAAACTAAACAGTGTGCTTGGCAAGAAATACCCCTTGGTGCTTATTTAGGGAAAATGTGCACCGTGAACCATGTTTTTTTTTTTAATATTATTTATAATTTAAATTAAGCAGTGCTATTTACATGGAAATACACACGGGTGCTTTTACTCTGTACAGAGCACACAGGTGACCACGAAGGCATTTATCAAAAACAAAATAGATGCAGGAGCATCAACAACAGGGTTAGAGGTAAGTTAGAAACCTAGTAGGATGATGATGATGATGATATATGGGAATAGTAGGTACATGTATGCAAATTCATGATGAAACAATGGTTGATGAACCATGTACGATAAAGGGTTTCTTAGAGACCAACGGATATAGTGGCTAGCAACCTATGTATTTTGGTTGATGGCTACTCTTTTATATGGACTCCAACAATGTTCTTGTATTCTAGGTACAAGATGAAACAAGACCAAAGAAAATCGAAGTTCAAGATAAAAGGATGATAAAGGAAAAGATGGAAAATAGACTAGTTTAATTAAGAATACTCATTTTAGGGACATACATGAATAATTCCTACTTGTAATAATTAATAATATGATTATTGTAATGTGGTAGACTTATTCTAGAAAATCTATGTGGGAATACGAGATGGAGAGAATTGAGTGAATATAGGGATGAATATTGTTGAAAAAATTATGGAGAGATTATGGAGAGATCATATGAGATAGTTAGTGATCCAAAAAGGATACAGAGAATACTAAGGATAACTCAAAACTCCCAGAAGCAACTCAAGAAGCTCATAATGGCCTCAGAAACAATTCAAAGTCCTCAAAACTCAGTAAACGTGCAATCATCGCGAAGAGCGCATCACAAGATTTCCAACGACGCAAACGACTCGTCAAATGGAGTTACGGATCAAAAGATATTCACGGTCAATGTTTGGTCAACATAGCCTAGTCAGTAGGGGATGAGTCAACATCTGTACTGCTGACATCAGCATCAGTAGGAATGACATTAGCATCTGTACAATGCACATGGCACATGCACGAGGTGACACGTGTCATGCTGACATTGGCATGGTGACGTGGCAACATTAGAGGCTTCGACGTGTCACTCATTTTTGGATTTTTTGGGACGATTCATGGACCAATAAAAAAGCACCATGTGGCAGTCTGTACAACCACGTGGCAGACCATATGATGACGTGGTAGGATGATGTGCCATGATGATGTGACAGCTGAGGTGGAAGACCGTATGTTGGCATGGTAGGTGACTGTACAGTTGGTTAGCGTGGCCCAATGGTTGGCTACCACATGGCTCAGTCATGGGATGCCACGTGGTAGTGGGAAAATGCCTAATGAGGGCTCGAGAACCAATTTTCAAAAACAAAAAATTGTTGGGTCCACCAAATCCAGTGGAATCCTGCCAAATCTAGCTCTCAACAGTGATATATAAACTATTGCTAAAGTTGGCGGAACCACCATTTAAATATATGCATATAAGTTACAATGAACACCCAAAAGGGGAGGCCCACGGGCTTGACCCTAAGACCTCCCGCATTATACGCCTTAACTATAGATTCACCCACCACTAGGCCAAACAACCCTATTATTAACTCCGCCTGCCAATATTATTTAAAAATTGAAAATCTGCCCAGTGCAGGAGGAGGCGTGTGACGATACGGTTGGACATGTTTTACGAGGTAATTTTTGGAATTAATTGCAGGTTGCAGGGCATGAAAACTGAGACAAAATTTATCTTGGGCATGGCAGTGCCAGAGTCGGATTGAGGCATGGACATAATCATTTTTGGGTAATTCGACGCCACAAATTCAATGGTGTTGTCTGTTTTCTTATCTAAGCAAAGCTTCTGTAGCTTGATTCCATAGTGAGGTATACTTATGTATTTTGCCAAATTATTTTGCTGAGTTAATAAAAAGGCATACCCATTTGAGAGAAGGACCCAAAGACGTAGTCCACCAGGGATGAACTTCGTTATCAAGTTTTTGTGTTTAGATTTGATTCTTATGTCTATTCATTATTGAGTTTTTCCTTCTTTAATTGTGCACTTTAATTTATGCTCATTTAATACAATTCTTCATAAGTCACTACGATGAAAAGATCCCCGATCATGTTCGTATCAGAGCAGTCATCTTTGACGCGCATTGTTGAGTGTGAATGCTTACTAGGGCCAATCATAATCAGGGTGAAGGAACTCTTAATACTTTCAATCCTGAAGTTGGCCGTGGATCCCGAAGGAAGAAAATGGCAGAAGAGGACAAGCGTGATGAACATGAGATAAAATTATGTATGGTCTTTTACCACATGTCAGAAATGGTCGAACGAATGTATGGAGACTAAGAGAAGAGGATGAAAAATAAAGGGAAGAAAAAGGAAGAATAAGACGATGATGATGATTCTTCGGTAAATCAAGGGGCTCGAGGAGACCCTCCTGAGCCTCCATCTTCACCGTCAAGTTCTAGTTCTTCTTCTTATGAGCATTCTCATCATTCTCATAATTCTAGCCATAAATCCTCTTTTAAGAAACCATTATTAAATCTTGATGTAAAATTTTCTTTACCTATGTTTAATGGAGATGCTAATCATGAAAAGCTAGATAACTGGATCTAACAGGTTGAAGTATATTGTCATGTTCAACATATTGATGAAGAGGAAGTTAAAGTGAAACCGGGTTCTCTTCCGTTGGAAGGCACCGCTTTCATAGGTGGGAGAACAAACTTCAGGATAGAAGTAAGTGTGGTAATCTTCTTTCCTCATGGTCAGAATTTAAATCAACGACAAGGAATAAATTTTATCCATTGAGTTATTTACATAAAGCAATGATGTAATGGAAAAATTTAAGACAAAGTAAAGGTCAAATTGTATAAAGTTTCACACAAGAATTTAGGAAGAAAGCTCTTGCATTAAACATTCCTTTGGATTCTTATGAAACTTTAATGAAGTATATTGGTGCACTTATCAGTTATATTCATCATACTTTTGTATTGTTTAACACCACCAGTCTTGACGAAGTTTGTGTGCAAGCTAGTCACCTTGAGAACAGGGGAACAAATGTTCAAGAAGATCCCACAAAGAAACCTTCCAATCTCCCACATAAGCCATTTGATAATTTTAAAAGGAAGGAAAATAAGACTGCCATAGTAAAGAGAGAAGAAGGAAAGCCATCTTGCACTCATTTCAAGAAAAGTGGTCACGATGATGAACATTGTTGGAAACTACACCCAAAGAAGAGACCGAAATAGTTCGGTGGAAAGGGGAAGACAAAATCCGTTGCTATAGTGCAACAAGATCTTGGTTCCAATTCAGAAGACGAAGGAAAGATCACAACGGTTTGAGTACAAAGTAAAGATTCCCTTCATGCTAATTCAAATTCCAATATTGAATTTCATGATGATGAATGAAAGAGGAATGAATTATTTCACATAAGAGTTGTATCTAAACACACTAAGATATATACATTGTTTGATACGGGTTCCCAAGTAAACTTGACATCTGAAGAAATTGTCAAAAAGACGGGTCTTGAAATAAAACCACATCGAAATATTCATCCTCTTGGTTAGGTATGTGATAAAGAAAAACTTAATGTGACCAAACAATGTAGGGTTGGATTTTCTATTTCTTCAAAGTTGATTGATGGAGTGGATTTGGATGTTGAATCACTGGATATATGTGGCATAATGTTGGGGATTCCTTATCTTTATGATAGAAAAACAATATTCTTCCGTGATGAGAGAAAATACCACCTTACTAAGGGGTGAGTGGAATATATTGTTAGAGCTCACAACATGAGGGTAAACACAACACTTGTTAGTGCATGACAAATGAAGAGACTCTTAAACACTAATAAGAGATATGTACTCATGGTCGTAAGGGAGAAATATGTCGGAACATCCAACGCTTTCCAAGGATGCGATCCTTCTCATAAAAAAAAATTAATTGATATTGTTTCTAAGTATGATGATATTTTCCAGGAACCAGATGGATTACCTTCTAAGAGGGAATTCCAACATGAAATACATCTTCAACAGGATTCTCCTCTTCCTAATGTGGGCATGTACAAGATGTCAGTTGTAGAGATGAAAGAAATCAAGAAGCAGGTACAAGGCTTATTAGGTCAAGGGGTCCTTCCAAGATTGATGTAATTGTATATTGGCCTGAGCCCAAAAGTGTAACCATGATACAAAGCTTCTTAGGTGTAGTTTAGTATTGGAGGAGGTTCATTTCAAACTTCTCCTTTATAGCACTCATTTGCATGCCTTAACCAGTGTGAAGAACACTTTTTCAATGGGGAGGAAAGAAACAACAAGATTTCGACACTTTGAAGGAAAAGATCAGTATCGCACCAGTATTAGCATTGCCGAATCTTTAACAACCCTTTGAGATTGAGACAGATACCAGCGGATATGCCATGGGTGAAATATTGATGCAATATCGTAAGCCTATCTGTTACCACTCTGAAATTTTAAACAAACTGATGTTAAGTATATTACATATGATAAAGAGTTGTATGCATTAGTTCAAATCATAAAGAAGTGGAAGCACTACTTGTTAGGGAAAGAAACAATCATACATATATATCATCAACCCTTATAGTATCTCCAAACACAAACTAAACTGCAACAATCTCGACATTACATATGGATGGGTTTCCTACAACAATTTCATTTGGTAATCAGGTACAGAAATGGTACAAGTAACAAGGTAGTTGATATGCTTTCTAGACCTTCTATTGTTGCTTCTATTATTTTGAAGAATACTTATTTATCTCATGATAGCTAATATGTGGAACAATATGCCATTGATGAATATTTTGAAGAATTATATGAGAAGTTAACCCATGGTGCATAGGTAGAGAACTATTGTATGTAGGGAAAATTATTCTACCATCTTGGAAAGCTATGTATTCCTACAAGTGAACGAGTCCATGTAATACGAGAAATTCACACTTCTCTTCTATCTGGGCATTTTGGGGTAGGAAAAACTATGTCTCATTTGCATAGGTTTTGTACTGGCCTCAAATGAAAGCAATTGTAACTAAATATGTAAAGGGTGTGTGACGTGTTATACTTGTAAGCCCACTAATACAAAACTGGGGATATATTCACCACTACATGTTCCATCCCATCCATGGGAAAGTATCTCCATGGATTTTGTAGGGGGTTTACCAATGTCGAAAGGGGGTCATGACTATTTGTATATTGTAGTGGATAGGTTCAACAAGATGTGTATCTTAATGTCATGTAAAAAGAAGATCATTGTTGAGTAGACTGCTAATCTATTCTTTCAGTATGTTTGGGTTCACTTTGGGTTACCCACATCCATTATCTCAGATCGAGATACTTGATTACTTGGGTATTTTTAGACAATATTGTGGAGAATGATGGACACCAAGTTGAAGAGGAGCACTGCTTTCCATCCACAGACCGATGGACAGACGTAGATTGTAAACTGAACAATGGTACTTTTTCTTCGAGGATACTGCAACAAACATCCCAAAGTATGGGATGAACATATACCCTATGTACAACATGCTTACAACTGAGCCTTGCATTCCTCCACTCATTGTTTTCCTTTTGAGACATGTTTTGGGTACCTACCTAAAGTTCCTTTAGACTTGATGTATGGGAGAGATGCAGATTCAAATGAAGAAAGAAATGAAGACAGAGCCTGCAAGTTCGATCCAAAAGATCCAATAGGTACACCAAGCAGTCAGGGAACAGTTGGAGAAAAATCAAGCACAATATAAAGCTCGACATGACAAACACAGGGTTGATCATCAGTTTCAGGTTGGAGACCAAGTATAGCTTCACATCAACAAGGAAATATTGAGGGTGAAGGAAAGAAACTCAAGCCCATTCGTTATGGACCCTTCAGTATTTTGGAGAAAAGTGGTACCAATCATTTTCTTCTAGATATTCCACCTTATATGCAGATCTACTCAGTTGTAAATGTAGAGAACTTGAAAATTTTTGAGCCTCCCATGATCATGGATCGGGATGAGGAAGTTTGAATACCTTTAGTTGATGAGTTTGCTCCTGATTTAAACGAAGATATCATCTTGGACAGAAGGACGAGGAGTTCACAGATAGGTGATGTTGATTATATCCGAGTAGGCTTAAAGGGCACACATCCAAGCAAGACAAAGTGGACTAAGAAGAACAAGGTGAGGGAAATCTTCCCTCACTTATTTGTTGATTGATGAAATCTTTTGGTGGTCCAAAAATTTTTCAGTGGGAAGGCATAATCCAAAAAGAATCTAGAGAATACTGAGGACAACTCATAACTCGCAAAAGCAACTCAGGAAGCTCAGAATGACCTCAACAGAAAGAGAAAGGAAAAAAATTCAAAGTCCTCAAAACTCAATGAAAGTAAAATCATCGCAAAGAGCGAGTCACAAGATTTCCAACAACACAAATGACTCGTCAAATGAAGTTATAGATCAAAAGATATTCGCAGTCAAAGTTTGGTCAACTTAGCCCAATCATCAGGGGATGAGTTAGCATTCGTACTGCTGACGTTAGCATCAGTATGAATGACGTCAACATCTGTACAATGTACGTGGCACATGCAAGATGTGACACGTGTCATGCTGACACCAACATGATGTCAACATGGTGACGTGGGAACACCAGAGGCTACCATGTGTCACTCGTTTTTGTATTTTTCGGGTCGATCCGTGGACCAATGAAAAAGTGCCACATGGCAGTCCATAAAACCACATGGCAGACCATACGATGATGTGGCAGGCTGATGTGGCAATTGAGGTGGAAGACCATACATTGACGTGGCAGGTGACTGTACAGTTGGTTGGCATGGCCCAATGGTTGGTTGCCATGTGGCCCAATCATGCACTGCCACGTAGCAGTGGGAAAATTCCCAATGAGGGCTCGAGAACCAATTTCCAAAAATAAAAAAATTGACGGCTCCGCCAAACCCGACGGAACCCGGGGACCTCCCCCATTATATGCCTTAACTATAGCTCCGCCCACCACTAGGACAAACGACCCTATTATTAACTTCACCTGCTAATATTATTTAAAAATTGAAAATCTTCCCAGTGCAGGGAGAGGTGCATGACGGTATGACCAGACACGTTTTACGAGGCCGTTTTTGGAATTAATTGCAAGTTGCAAGGCACGAAAATTGAGACAAAATTTATCTTGGGCCTGGAAGTACCAGAGTCGGATTGAGGCACGGAGACAATCATTTTTTGGTAATTCGACGCCACGAATTCAATGGTGTTGTTTGTTTTTTGATCGAAGCAAATCTTTTGCAGCTTGATTCCAGAATGAGGTATACTTATGTATTTTTTCAAATTCTTTGACTGAGTTAAAAAAAGTCCTACCCATTTGAGAGAAGAACCCAAAGACATAGTTCACCAGAGACAAACTGTGTTATCAAGTTTTTTGTTCATATTTGATGCTTATGTCTCTTCATTATTGAGTTTTTCCTTCTTTAATGGTGCACTTTAATTTAATTTATGTTAGGGAGATATTGTTGAGGAAATACTTGAACTAAATTCCCAATGACGTATTCATTATGGTCACCTCATATTATATAAAGGGATCATTTGTATAATAATGTAACATTGGGAATTGATTGTTTAATAAAATTTCCCCTTAAGGGTTGGGAGTATATTTAAGGATTGGGAGTATATTCCCAATGTCCCTTGCTCGTGTGTGTGTTTTTCAAGTGCTCTGGTACATCACTTTTGGTATCAGAGGGCAATGAAACGTTTTGAGTCGAGAATGAGTTTTGGAAGATGAAAATGAGTTTGGATGAGTTTTATGCAACATGGATTGGTTAAATTCAAGAATAAGGGCTCGTTTGATATCAAATCCGGTGGTGACATGAATATCAGTTTTTGTATCATTTTGGTATCTTCATTGATATTCATTTATAAGCTTTATGAAGAGATCGTAAGGGTTTGATACTAGTACGTTGGCACTCTTTTGCTACACAGGTGTGAAGGAGATTAATGGAAGAAATAAATATTATTTTTGAATAATGTTTTGGTTCAGATGGGTCCACCAGAGATTGCTTAGATGATTTTGTTGAAAAAAGAAGCACCGCCATCATGATTTTAGAGTGTGTTGGATGGAGCAGGCTACTCGTTTCTCTTAGTCTTTAAGATTGCAGGATAGTCTGAGGTTGCGGAGAATTTTTTTGATACCTTGGATAATAACAATGATCGAAAAATATTCATCCATGATAGGCCGTGCTCTAGAGAGGCTCGACTTGCCTATCCTGCTGCCCAATTTATCCATAGACGTATGGAAATGGCTTTGATTGTGAATTAAGTCCATACTTTAGCAACGACATCAAACATCTGATGGACTCCAATGTTTTGAATTATTTGTAGATTAAATACGTGTTCCCAGAGGATAGCCTCCCGTTAGCAGTATAAATCATTTCTACATGGTACAATATAATAATCTACTAAGCTTATCAATCATTTAAGAAATACGTAAGTGAAATTGAGTAAGAGCATAAATACAAATCTTAACAACAGAAAAAGTTTTATTCCTAAACGCAACCTATCTAGCTTCATTTATCAAGTGATTTAATTTCTAAGATGAATAAACTAATCATTAATTGTAATGTCTATATTTATCCTTCTCTCAATGCTACAATTTCAATTGAGCTATATAGATTCCAAGATATTTGTATGAAGGAAATTCCTCCAAACTATTAATGTCATATACGGAAGTATCATAAGTGTTCTTTTGGGATTTAATTATCATAACTTTTGTCTTGTCAGTGTTCACAAGCATAACTATACAAGAGAAGAAGTTTTTGAGGATTCTTATTTACTTATCAAGATCACAGGGATTCCTCGTCATAAGAAGAAGGATAATTACCATAAAAAAGAAGGATAATGAAAAATATAATCGACATAAAGAAGAAGGATAATGACCATACAGGCTAGAGTTAGACCAGTACAACCAACATATTCCAAACAATATTCTTGCCAAAGAAGGTAGGGGACAAGGGATAACCTTGCATAACTCCTATTTTACAATTAATTTATTCCAACCAATCCTAAGTGTTCCTAAAAATGGCATAGTGCATTCTTGTTGGACGTTAAAGACATTTACACCAGAAAATTTCATGCAACTTTGACGATCAATCAGTTAAAGGCTGCTGCAAATGCACAAAATCTCTTAATGGCCAGGAAATGTATGCTTCGGAATCGGAAAAAAATACTCACTAAAATCTACAGAATTGTATACTTACAACATCAACCCTAATGAATAACTGTTCGAGGTGGTCACCAGAACCCTGAAGTTTCAAAACTCTTAAACTTAGAAGGAATGGAGATGAAGCGGGAATTGTGCAAGCGAAGCCATACTACTGATGTAATTCATGATTTCACGTGCATCATTTTCACTTTTAAGGGTGCAAATTCCTCTTATCTCAATGGAGTTGAAATCACATTAAAAAATAAATTAAAAGTTAGTTATTCGAGTTCCTCTATTGGAGCAGCATTAAAATCCCTTGAGCTTGTGTTTGTAATTATATTCTCAAAACACATTAACACTCCCTTTGAACTACGTTATAATTTGATGAAATAAAAACATAACCCATGCTTGAGTATATATATAGTCATATAGTCGTTGTAAGCGTTTGTAATTTACTAGAAAATGAAAGTATATATATAACAAATGTTTTCTTAATAAACTTTTATGTTCAGAACTATCATTCTCGATTCTAAATATTTCCAATTTTATGGAAAAAAATATTAGTAATTATATGTTTTGAATGTACATACCAGTTGTGTGGCGTCTATTTGTTTCCACCTTATTCTAAAGCTTTAGATCTTTACAAAATATTGCAGCACTACAATCTCTTAAGTGCTTATCTATATTATCACTAATAAACTGACCCTCGTATTGTACATGATTCCCCATAACCTATTAACTGAACATTCTGAAGTTGATACACAATGAGGAAATGATTACTTTTACTTTTCTATAATGTACATACTCTTAATTCCATTATTTATGTAATTTATCAAGGATCATAGTAAATAAAACATGAATATAATCAATGGAAAAATATACATATATTTTTTTCTCCACATATTAAATAGCATCCTACCTACCATATATTTATCTTCTTTGTGCCTAGGACTTTTCATGGAACTCATTTCCCTCCTTGAAAATTCGCTTCATAAATCTATGATTTTTAGTGGCTGTCAGTGATATTAAATCCAACTCTTAGTTAACTCAAACGTTTGCCCCACTCATGGAATCATATTTAGCTATTTTTAACTTGGATGTTCCATTTGTTTCCTGCATTTATTTAATCATTTTTTTTTCTCTTACATTTGTCCATCAAAAGAGGATAGCTGACAAGTCAAACTCTTGCACAATAATTTAAATAATAACAATTAAATGTCTTAATAAAATCAAGTACAAATTTCCATAATTGAAAATTATTCAATAAAATGTTTAATACTTGAAGATATTACATCTTCCCCCTTAAGAATAACATTGTCCTCAAATTTAGTCCTTCACTTGGAACATAGTTGGATATGATTTCATCATTTCAAATTCCATCTCCCAAATAGCCTCCAGATGACTAAAGTTCTTCCATTGCACTTTTACCTAGGCGATGACTCTGTTTCGAAGTACTATTTATTTCCCGTCCAAAATGCATAGAGGCTCTTCTTGGAACTTGCCTTCATGTTCCACCTGCACCATGTTTCAATCAATCATGTGAGTAGGATCATGAATATTTTTTTTAATAACGAAACATGAAAAACATTATGAATTTTCAAATTAGCAAGGAGCACTAGTTGGTATGCCACTGGTCCAATTCGAGTTAAAACTTAGAATGGAACACAAAACCTTGGTGCCAACTTGGACTAGTTCCCTAGATTTAATGACCTCCTTCTTTCTTTGACTTTAAGGTATGCATGTATTCCAACATTAAATTTCTTATGTCGTCTTTTCTGATCTGCATAGATTTTCTGTCGATCTTGCGCACTCTTTAAATTCTGTTGTACCTTCTTGACCATCCATTCCATATCTTGGAGCATTTATGGACCAATCATTATTTGGTCAGTCCTATTATCCCAACTGATTGGAGTTGTACATTTCCTACCATATAAGAATTCAAAAGGACTCATTTTTATCGATGCTTGATCACCATTATTGTATGGGAATTCGACCAAGTCTAGGTACTCTTCTCACTTAGTTGGTTTCATTCTTACATACATTTGTAATATATCTTCAATAATCTAGTTTGTACGCTCTTTTTGTCGATCTGTTTGTAGATGATAACTTGTACTGAAATTCAAATTAATTTCTACACCTACAAGCAATTCCTTCCATAATTTTGATGTAAATTTGACATATCTAGCTAAAATCACCATTTTAGGAATTCCATACAATCTAAATATCGTTTTCATAAAAAAGTTAGCTATATTAATAGATTTATAAGTATATTTCACTGGCATGAAATGAGTAGACTTACTCAATCTATCCACTACTACCATAATATAGTCATTTTGTCTTTGAGTTTTAGGCAAACCTATAATGAAATCCATAGAAATAATTTCCTATTTTCATTCTGGTATAGGTAAAGGTTAAAATAAACCTGTTGAAGGTTGATGTTCAACCTTTACCTGTTGAAAATCTAAGCATTTAGATAAGTAATTAGTTGTTTCAGATTTCATACTAGGCCAATAAAATTGTTTCCTCAAGGATGTTATCATTTTTTGATATCCAGGATGGACAAAATATGGATTTTTATGCAATTCATTCATAATTATTGATTTTAAATAAACATAATTGGGTACATATATTCTGGTTTTGAACTTCAATATTCCATTTTTTCCAATGTTTTAATTCGTCCCATCCAAATTTCCTTCATTTCTTCGCAATTGTTCTGTTGTTTTGTTGTATTCTGCATAATTTATGCTTGCATATTTGATTCTCTCCTCAAAATTACTTTCTGTTTTGTTAATAATAATTTCATATATTGTATTATTTCTTCGACTAAGTGCATTTGCGACTTTAATCTCCTTTCCTTTGATACGTCGAACTTCAAAATCAAATTTGCTTAAAAAGGATAACCACCTTTCTTTTTGTGCATTAAGATCTTGTTGACTAAATAAATGTTTCACACCACTATTATCTATCAATAATAACAATGTCCTTCCCATTAAGTAGTTCCACCACATTCTTAGTGCATGAATTAAAACTGCTAACTCCAGGTCCTGAGTTACATAATTTCTTTCATGTTCCTTCAATTTTCGAGATTCATAACATATTACATGTCCTTCCTGCGACAATACTCCACCTAATCCTTCTTTAATTGCATCTACACAGATTGCAAAATATTTGTAACGATCAACCAACTTAAGGATTGGTGTGGTAGTTAGTAATCTTTTTAGTTTATTGAAACTATCTTGACATTTTTGAGACCAAATAAATTTTGCTCCCTTTTTCTGCAGTGATGTAATGGGATAAGAAATTTTGGAAAATCCCTCGATAAATCATCGGTAATAACCTATAATTCCCATGAATGATCGTATGTATACTACGTTCTTAGGTACAATCCATTTCATAATAGCTTTAATCTTTTCGGTATCTACTCCAATTCCTTCTTCTAATATTACATGTCCTAGATATTGTATTTTTCTTTGATAAAAGTCACATTTGTCGAACTTAGCATATAACCTATGCTCCCTTAGATTTTGTAATACTATTTTCAAGTGTTGTTTATTCTCTTCTTCCATCTTTGAATATATTACTATATCATCAATAAATATCAACACAAATTTATCCAAGAATTGGATGAATATACTATTCATTAAGCACATAAAATATGTCGGTTCGTTTGTAAGTCTAAATGGGGTTACTACAAACTTGTAATGTCCATATCATGTCCTAAAATTTGTTTATTAATATCTTTGTCCATTATTCTTTTTGGTGATAACCAGATCTTAAATCTAATTTAGAAAATTTTGTTGCTCCTCCAACCTTGTCAAATAGATCATTAATTCTAGGTAGAGGGTATTTATTTTTAATCGTCATTTTATTTAGTTGACGATAGTCAATGCATAACCAGAGAGTTCGATATTTGTTTTTGACAAACAACATTGGTGCTCCCCATGGAGAAACACTTGGTCTGATGTATCCTTTATTTAATAATTCTTGTAGTTTAATTTTTAATTAGGTCATCTCAGAGATACTCATTTTGTAACGTTCCTTTGATACCGGTGCAAATCCAGGTAGTATATTAATAGAGAAGTCTATTTCTCTTCTTGGAGGCAATTCAGTTTTTTGTTTTGTAAATACATACTCAAATCCTCGAAGGACATCAAATTCTTCTAACTTCAGTTTGTTTTCTTTATCTAGAAAATTTGTTGCTTGGCTAACATATATTTTGCATCCTTTACTATTGCACTTATTTAATTTCATTATTGATATTTGTCTGATAGAAACTGGTTTCCTTTACTCCACTTTTATCTTTGTAAATAAATTATTTTTCATAATAGTTTAGTACAACTTTATGCTTCTCTAACCATTTCATACCTATAAGTATGTCATATGAGCATAACGGTAGTAGATTTAAATTTAGCTTTGTATTCTAACCATTTATATCCATCTTACAATCATGAATGAATTTAGTTACTTTTCTCTTTGTTCTTGCTACTAATTTTAGTAACCAGGATTTAGTATGTTTTACCTTTTTTAGCTTGCTTTAGTCTACCAAAGATGGGGTGACATAACTTAAACTAGCTCCAGGGTCTATTAAAATATTAAATTTTCTATCATGAACTTTACCTTCAATTTCCACAATGGTTAATTGATGATCTTCTTGGCTGCAATCTAAAGCTGCATTAATTTTGTGAATATTTTTTTCCAATATCTCCAACTCTTGATGCTTCTTGTATGTTCTATATAGTCATATATTTGCATAATTTCTTCATGGATACTTTCTCAACAAATGCAGTTCACCACATCCCCAACATTTCAATGGTTCTCTAGGATTATCAATTGTTTTCTTGAATCCTAAATTAACTAACTTGTTTCCCTGTACTGGTGGTGAGTTCTTGAAGGACTTATGTTCTTGATGTCCTTTGGATATATTATGAAATGGTGATGGCTTGAAACCCTTTTTCCTTTGATTCAATTTCTCTTGTTTCATTTCTCTCCATGCCTTTGGATTTTCAGATCATTGCTTGTACCGTTCATAGCATATTCTCTCCTTTCGCAACACTTCGTTCAAGGTTTTTGGATTATCAAATTGTATTATGTCCTTATATGACTGAGGTAAGAAACTTAAAAACCTCTAAACCCTTACCTTTACATCTTTTATATAAGGAAAAAACCTCAACAGTTCCAAAAATTTAGTAATCATATCCTCCATAGACATTTGTCCTAACTTCAACTCATAGAATTATTTGTTTTTTCTGTCATAATAACTTTCAAACAAATATTGTTTCTTAAAATAATTCTTAAAGTATGTCCATTCCATTTTTTTTCCTTTAAACCTTTGGCTAACTTTAAATCATGCTACCATATACTAGCTTTATCCTTCAAGTTATAGATGGTCATTCTTACTTTCATGTTACTAGAGTAATTGTAAATGTAGAAATATTTCTTTATGTCCAACAACCAGGCTTCTGCCACTTTTCTAGTTCTAGATTCTTTCTCAAAAGTGTAAGGTTTAATTTTCTAAAACTCTCCATCCAAGTGATCCATTTATTTTTGTTTCTTCAATATAGACACTGTTTTCAATTATATGCGTTTCATTATAAGAGTTGTTTTCTTTATCAGTCTCTTTGCTTGAATCCTTTGAAGATTTTTTACTGACTTCTTCATCCACAACAATATTCTCTAGGCTCTTTTTCATTGCTATGCTTCATAGCAACATCTCATTTATTTCTTGTTTACGTTCTTGTGCTTTATTTAGTTGATCATTATTAGTCTTCAATGTTTGTAATTATACTATTAGATTCCTCATTATTTCCAAAACTTGTGTTGTTGAGCTACTTTCACTGGGATGTTCTTGATTTCTATGAGTTTGCCGATTATTATTCCCTCTAGGTCTGTCTTCTTCTCCATTCCATGTGGACATGATTACAAAAAAATGAAACAGTTTATTTGTAACAATGAACAATTTACTCATTATTTTTTCATCGGGCACTTTATATATTGATGTTGACGCCCATTAAGGCCTAGAAGTTGTAACCTACATCTCTGATACCATATGTAATACACCCCATAATAGCTATAAAAAAGTATGACTAAGGTCTTAATGCTAAATTTACTTAACAATAAGAATCTCGTGGGGATCTAAGCTCTATCTTGTAGGGAGGTTAGTAGAGTAGGAACAAACTCCAGTGAGTACTATTATGTGCAAAGGAAGAATCCATATACTAGGGTTCTTGATTCATGAATAATGATAGGGGAGGGGTTCTATCATTAACAATTGGTGATAATATGGTGAAAGAAAAAAAGGTCTCATATATGGTTAAAATCATGTGTCTAGTGTATAAAGGTCGTAGGATCAAGTGATGTGTGCATTGAATTCCACGTCACTTGGGAAACATGGGCAGGTGGATGATCTAGGTGGATACTAGTGGCCACCCACATGTTACAATACATGATTACAAAATTTGAAACAAATTATTTGTAACAATGAACAATTTGCTTGTTATTTTTTCATCAAACACTTTATATATTGATGGTGATGCCCATTAAGGCCTAGGTGATGTAACATACAACTCTGATACCATATGTAATACACCCCATAATAGCTATAAAAAAAATTATGACTAAGTTCTTAATGCTAAATTTACTTAAAAATATGAATCTGGTTCTTTTAAAACTTCTATTGATTTGATTGTTGATGAAATTCTCTTGATCAAAAGATCCTGCTAAGGCCCAAACTCATAAATTATACTTACCTTATCATTGATTAAAAGTAGTATAGATTCAATATCTTTTTAATGACATAGATGATCATCATCAAAGTTTTTCTAAATGTTTGATGACCTTTATACAAAATCGTTAAACATATATTTTTATTCCTATTACAAGTTCATTAATTAAGCGATTCTTAGCATTAAAACATTTAATATAAGATCCTTTCAAGCTCCAAGGAAATATCTCATGGGTTATTTGTAACACTATTGATCTATTCAATCAATATAAATTATTTTCTTCATGGAAAATAACAGTTATGGTTTTTTGTTTCCTTTCGATTTGTATTATATACAAAGGTTATTACGAGATTGACAAGGATGAATACATAGGGAAATGAGGGAGTTTTAAGTCTGTCTAATGTTCTGGAGGATTTAAACATATAGTCCAATTAGGTAGGTTGTCACCATATTGTCATAGTAGTTGAACCATTACTTGCTCAGTAAAGAAAGATTGACACCTTGTGAGATGGACCAACCATACACCAACGTGTTCCTTCCTCTGCATGGCATTCTGAACACCAAAACAAAGAGTTACATCATTTGCAGAGGTAGCACTCTTGTGTTGGGTTCGAGGTAACCTCGATTCGTGAAGCAAAGGTAAGAATGTTTCTCCTAACACACACATTTCGTATGGTAAGTCATTGGGTTTTGTTTTTTCTACTCTGCGAATTCCTGGAAAAGTATTTCCCAGGGAGAAATTTGAGCTATCACCTCGGGTCTTGAAGATATTCGATGGCCTATTCAAGCTAGGTAAACTTCTAAGAGATATTTGTTTTTATTAATGTGAAATCTTGGATTGGTGGTGTTACGTTTTTAGCAACCCTGTCTTTATGTGATAGATAAATCTCGGTTTAATTAAGAAAAATTGGTTGTTCTCTGTTTGTAAAAATTTGTACTGAGCCTTCGACTATCTTCTGTCAGTCGCCCTGGGTTATTAATCGAAACTCTGTCAGGAACAAGTAGAAATCTACTTGCGTAGAGAACATGCATTTTTATGCACTTATAGTTATTTTGATGGTAAATTTACAAGTTGAAAGAGGTATGATTCCCTGGTTTCTCGTTGTAGCATAAGGGGTTTACTTTCCATGCATGCATAATATTTATCTAAGATTCTTTCTACCCAGAGTGACACATGCTTGAGATACCATAGGGTTATACCAAAAGATAATATTCGCCACAGTTCCTTATTCCTCCAGTAAATGATTTTTTTTAAAAGGACTCCAGTTTACCACCGAGATTTTATTGCTTTACCTCTCAATATTTATTTATAATAACTTCTAGTTACGATTAAACACAGGCTTGAAAAGAAATAAGAAAATGAAGTATTAAACCTAAATCCATTTTTGTTTATTTTTCTTCGATTTTGTATAGAACTACTCAAGTTTAAAGAATGAATCTTCATCAAGGCATCTGGACATTTTCATCCTTTTGAGTGGCTGTATACGATCATTGTCTTTGAATATTTCTGATATCTATCAATATATATCTATTTTTTAATATCCCAGAATTAATAGTTTGACACATTTTGATAACATGCTGACCTATTTTGTTTGCAATCAAATAAATGTTTTGATCAATAAATTTTTGTTGTGACAAAGAAAACATCTATTATGGAGGTATCGTTTTCCTTCTAGTTGATACCCAAAATCATGTTGGTTGTGGAGTCTGATTATCTTCTTGATTTAGAGGTCTTTTACTTTCAGCCGTGTTTATACCCCATGAAGTATTTACACCCCAGAAGTATGTACACTCTTCCACGTGGGGGAGTGTAGAGGGGGGTACCCCCTCTGCGGGGTCCGGGGGGGCTATCCCCCCGGCTGGGGGAAAGTGGGGGTTCGGGGGCGAAGCCCCCGAAGCAAAAATTTCCTTGTAAAATTATATTGTAATTTCATTGTAAATTTGGACCATTCATTATAATGTTGCAGATCTAACGATAGAGATTATGTTAGGTTTTTTTTTCCCTAGAAGGCAACCCTCTTTTATGAGGGAAATGTATTGTGGCTATGTAGGTTGAAAAGTATTGTATTCCGAGAGAGGAGACTGTGAGAGAAAGAAGAGGAAATTACAACTGGTTTTGTTGTAGGTTGTATCCCTTCATTTTGCTGGATAATAATAAAGAAAGGACTTGGCAATTTCTCTGGTGGACGTAACCCACACTGGGTGAACCACGTAAATCTATGTCTCTCTTGTATTGTGTATCTTCTGTGTTTTATTTCCGCATTTGTTTTATTTTATTGCTTCGCGGTACTGTTTTTCTAACAACTGGTATCAGAGTGTAAGGTAACTCGCAGCAAAAGAGGGTTCCTGGTTCGAGTGGGAGCAATGTCGGAAGATGAAAAGTTTAGGGTCGAGAAATTTAACGACCAAAACTACCAGTTATGGAAGATGTAGATGGAAGATTATTTATATCAGAAGGATCTATTCCTACCATTGAGCGGAGTAGCAAAGAAGCTGACGGCCATGAAGAACGAAGAATGGGAGATTCTTGACAGAAAGGCTCTAGGAATGATACGGCTGAGCCTGGCAACGTCGGTGGCTTTCAATATCTCGAAAGAAAAGACAACGAAGGGTTTGATGGACGCGTTGGCCAAATTGTATGAAAAACCCTCGGCGTCAAATAAGGTATTTCTAATGAAGAGATTATTTAATATGCAGATGTTGGAAGGTGGGTCTGTTGCAGATCATTTAAATGAATTTAATATGGTTACTAATCAACTAAGTTCAGTAAAAGTGGACTTTGATGATGAGGTTAGGGCTCTTCTAATCTTGTGCTCATTGCCAGAAAGGTGGAATGGCTTGTTCATGGCTATAAGTAACTCTGTCTCTCGTTCAAATACTTTAAAATTTGATGATGTTGTTGGTGTTATCCTTAGTGAGGAAATGCGATGGAAAAGCACAGGTGAGACATCAGGTAATGTGTTGAACATGGAGAATAGAGGAAGACAAAAGGATAGAGGAAAGGGCTCACGGAACCATGGGAATTCTAGGAAGGGCAGATCCAAATCCAGACTTGGAAAAATAGAGTGCTGGAATTGTGGGAAAAAATGACATCTGAAGAAAGACTGCAGAGCTCCAAAAAAACAAAGAGATGGACAGCAGGAGAGAAATCAGGAAGCAAATGTAATAGGTGATGTGTTACAAGATGATTTGATTCTTTCTATAGATAATATTTTTGAGTCTTGGGTAGTAGATTCAGGGGCTTCATTTCATGCCACACCCCATAGGAAACATTTTCTAGATTATGTTCAAAGTGATTTTGGATAGGTTCATTTGGGTGATGATGCACCATGCAAAATTGTTGGA
>ML782329.1:700077-721645 GCA_009831015.1 Picea engelmannii | reverse complement strand
AATGCAAAACCAGTTAGTACACCTTTGGCCAGCCATTTCAAATTAACTAAGGAAATGTGTCCCAAGACACAGGAGGAGATAGAATACATGTCCAGGGTCCCATATTCATCAGCAGTTGGTAGCTTGATGTATGCAATGGTTTATACAAGACCAGGTATTGCACATGAAGTGGGAGTTGTGAGCATATATATGAACAGTCCAGGTAAAGAACATTGGGAGGCAGTAAAGTGGATTCTCAGGTATTTGAGAGGTACTACTACACATGCATTGTGTTTTGGAGGTTCAGACACTTTTCTACAGGGATATGTTGATTTAGATATGGCAGGTGATAAAGACAACAAGAGGAGCACCACAGGGTATGTTTTTACTATAGGTGGAACAACAGTAAGTTGGATTTCAAAACTGCAAAAGGTTGTTGCACTTTCAACAACAGAGGTAGAGTATGTTGCTACTACAGAGGCTAGTAAAGAGACGATATGGTTACAAAGGTTTATGGAGGAATTGGGAAAGAAGTAGGAGAATAACAGGTTGTACTGTGACAGTCAGAGTGCCATTAACCTTGAAAAGAACTCAGCCTTCCATTCGAAGACTAAGCATATATAGTTGAGGTACCACTTCATACGATCTGCCTTGGAAGATGGACAATTGAAGCTGGAAAAGAAACACACTAGCCAGAATCCTGCAGACATGTTAACAAAGGGAGTAACCAGGGAGAAACTGAGTTCTTGCTCAATTTCAGTTGGTATTCAAGAATTAAGATGAAGATGAGAAATTTTCCAGGTCCAAGAAGGTTCAGAGTCCATCATATACAACAGCGGTGGAGTTGTTGAGATCAGTCTCCAAGTGGGAGATTGTTGGTTGTGGAGCCTGATTATCTTCTTGATTTAGAGGTCTTATTTACTTTCAGCCATTTTTATACCCCATGAAGTATTTACACCCCAGAAGTATGTACACTCTTCCATGCGGGGGAGTGTAGAGGGGGGGTACCCCCTCTTTGGGGTCCGGGGGAAAGTAGGCCCCCAACAGGGGTTCGGGGGCGAAGCCCCCGAAGCAAAAATTGCCTTGTAAAAGTATATTGTAATTTCATTGTAAATCTAGACCGTTCATTATAAGGTTGCAGATCTAACGATAGAGATTATGTTAGGGTTTTGTTTCCCTAGAAGGCAACCCTCTTTTATGAGGGAAATGTATTGTGGCTATGTAGGTTGGCAAGTATTGTATTCTGAGAGAGGAGACTGTGAGCGAAATAAGAGGAAGTTACAACGAGTTTCGCTGTAGGTTGTATCCCTTCATTTTGCTGGATAATAATAAAGAAAAGACCTGACAATTTCTCTGGTGGACGTAGCCCATACTGAGTGAACCACATAAATCTGTGTCTCTCTTGTATTGTGTATCTTCTATGTTTTATTTCTGCATTTGTTTTATTTTATTGCCCCATGGTCCTGCTTTTCTAACAAATCAAGGGTAATATTTTAATGATGGGTCCCTTTTGAAAAACATGTGATGCAGACCCCCTATCCCTCTTAAGGGATGCGCGAATTCCCGGTTAGGATCTTCTGATTCCGGAGCCGAAATGGCTTTTCTGGTTCCAAACTGGAATCCTTCGAATGAAGACACAGGTCCCCCATAAGTGCTCAGTTGGCTTTTCCAAGTGCCAAGCGTGAGCTCCCACAGCACACGACCAAAAGCCATGACCTTGCGCTAAGCCAAAAAAGGCGCTTGTTGTGGACCATAACTTCACAACTCAAGCATCCCATCCCTTTGTCCTTCGAATCCCTGGTCATCGAAATGCCGAAATATCATGGACCGGGACTTTACAAGTCAAGCGTCCCGTCCCTTCATCCTTCGAACCCCCGGTTGCCGAAATGATGAAATATCGTGGGACGGGACTTCACAATTCAAGCGTCCCATCCCTTCATCCTTTGAACCCCTGGTTACCAAAATGATGAAATGTCCCAACACCTATTCCTTCGGGTTTTCACGTTTTGCGAAATCAGAATGCAAGGGATATCTTTGCTCCTTGGAATCCCCGGTTGCCGAAATGCCGAAATGTCCCAGTGCCTATTCCTTTGGGTTTTTGCATTTTGCAAAATTAGGGTACAAGGGATATCTCTTCTCTTTGGAATCCCCAGTTGCTAAAATGCTGAAATGTCCCAGCGCCTATTCTTTCATTTTTTCATGTTTCGCAAAATCTGGGTGCAAGGAATATCTCTGCTCCTTGGAATCCCCGGTTGCTGAAATGTCGAAATGCCAAAATTCTGAAACGTCGAAGTGCCTTGGTATTCGATCAATGACTCACAATAATCCTTGGGATCTACAGTCCACGTCCGACCTCACTATTTCGCTATTTCATGATTCGAGGTTTTGGGGAGACAAGGACCTCTGTCCTTCTAACTCGCAATACCCGAAATCGCGAAATGGACCAACGGTCCAGGGCTGCCTATGATCGACGGTTCACGTCGAATCGTGATTTTGCAATTTCACGATTCGGGGTTTTGAGAGACAAGGATCTCTGTCCTTCAAACTTGTGGTACCCGAAATCGTGAAATGGACCAACGGTCCAAATCTATTTGAGATCGATGGTCACTATTCCTCTTGAGCTTTGGACCTCAAAAATCCCTCACCGCTAACCTCCTCACATCTCCACCTTATCCAACGGCTGGTGGGGTTTTGACGTTTCTCCTCAAGGAATCTCCACCGTCCGTTCAGATCTTCGGGATCTCCCATCCCGGATCTATGCAGCGTTAAAGCCTGCACTTCCCCCTCAAATTGGATGGTCTACGGGATCTTCTGCCATGATCCAATGCTCGATGGCGCTTTTCCTCCTAAGCTTTTACTCACTTCAGACTTAGAATATTTTCTAAGTCTTCGAATACTCGTTCTTTGTTCCTTCCAGGGAATGAGTTCTTAGATCTCGATAACACTTTCCGAAGCGTTATCCCTCCTTAGATTTGTCTGGTTCAGACTTCAATTTCCCACGCACTCCTTGCGTTTGAGGGATTTTGATAACTTAGATCCACGGTATTTCTCGCAGAGAAATTCATCCTGATCTCCTTATGTTCCTCTCTGGCTCGATGCACACCTTGCAGAGCTTCTAATGAAGAGAAACAATTGAAACTAGAAAAACTCACAGTTCCATCCACTTGTTCATGTAAACAAGTGCCCAATGGATACAAAATACATTCAAAATTACAGTAACTGAAAATATCGAGATCTCCTACTAATTCGCAGTTCTCTCTTACAACTAATTTCTCTCTGTATTGTATCTCTCTCTAACTGGGTGTACAAACTTCTACATAACTCAAAAATGTTTCTAGGGTTTCCCCTGGCTACTTTCCTACTCTAAAATTCATCCTACACTATCTTAGTTCAGTCGCATTCCAAAGACAAAGTGGAAATTCCTTCTCTGTTTACAATTTCAAAACTTGCCTCAAAGGGTAAAATTCGGCACCGGTTCAAGCATGCCTCCAAAGGTGAATTACGGTGCTGAGTGGAGGCGGATTCCAAAATCGATTGTAACTGCAGAATCTGATCCCACTGGTTATGGTGTTCAGTAACTAGGCTTCTCAATAAGTTTCCCAAACT
This sequence comes from Picea engelmannii, assembly GCA_009831015.1. Lineage (NCBI taxonomy): Eukaryota > Viridiplantae > Streptophyta > Pinopsida > Pinales > Pinaceae > Picea > Picea engelmannii. Next base: position 718,060 of record ML782329.1, on the reverse strand, counting down.
TCTATTTACCACCTCAGTTTTCCCATCTATCTGAGGGTGATAAGCTGAGATGAAGGACAAATATGTCCCCATCTTCTTCCACAACGTCCTCCAAAAGTGACCAACAAATTTTGTGTCTCTGTCTGAGACAATGCTCCTAGGTAGACCGTGAAGTCTCATAACTTCTCTGAAAAACATATTTGCAACATGTGTTGCATCATTGATATTCTGGCATGGGATGAAATGTGTCATCTTTGAAAACCTATCCACCACCACAAATATGGAATTGAATCCCCTTTGTGTTCTTGGCAATCCCAACATGAAATCCATGCTTATTGCATCCCAAGGCCTCTTTGGTATTGGCAATGGTTGATGCAACCCAGTGTTCTTCCTTTTCCCCTTAGCATGTTGGCAGATTCTACATCTATTCACAAACTTTATCACTTATGTTCTCATACCTAGCCAATAATATGAACTGCTCAATTGTGCAAACATTTTATCGTGGCTGAAATGTCCAACCAATCCTCCACTATGCTTCTCCTTTAGAAGATTGTCCCTCATTGAGCATCTTGGTATGCACAATTGATTTCCTCTAAACAACAATCCTTCCTGAACCATATACTCTTTCCACTAACTTCTATATCTCATTACAAGGCTTGTACATGCTTCTTAGGCCTCCTTGAAATCTGTATCATCAAAATACATATCCTTAAGGTGTTCAAACCCCAAGGTCTCCACCTGGAATTCTTGCAGAATTAAACATCTCCTGCTTAATGCATCAACAACTTTGTTAGCATTCCAAGCTATATGCTTTATGACAGAAGTAAAATTTTTCACAAATTCAACCCATTTTGCATGACTCTGGTTCAGTTTTTCTAGTCTTGTTATGAATTGTAAAGCTTGGTTATCGCTATACAAGACAAATTCTTGCGGGACAAGATAATGCCTCCATTTCTTCAATGCTTGAATTATGGTATAGAACTCCTTGACGTTTCCTCTTAGTCTCATTCAACTTATCATTGAAATAGGCAATAGGTCGATTTTCCTGACTCAAAACTACTCCTATTGCAACTCCACTTGCGTCACATCTTACTTGAAATGTCTTCCCAAAATTTGGCAAGACCAGAATTGGTCGTTCCGTTATCTTCTCCTTTAATATGTTTAAGCTCTTTTCGGCCTCCTCTGTCCATTTAAAAGACTTGTGTCTCTTATTTACTGTATCCATCATGGGTGCACAAATCCCACTAAAGTCTCTAATGAACTTTCTATAAAAATTTGCTAAACCATGAAAGCTCCTTACCTCAAACATGCTCCTTGGTGACGACCATTCTCTGATCGCTTTCACCTTCTCTAGATCCATCTTCAGTTCATTAAAAGAGATCATGAAACCCAAATAAATGAGTTCTATCTTCATAAAATAGGACATCTTCAAGTTGATCAATAGTTTCTCCTGTTGTAGCCTCCTCATTACTAGCGTTAGGTGCCTCAAATGCTCCTCTTTAGTCCTGCTAAAGATCAGTATATTGTCCAGATATACAACCATGAACTTGCTAATGAAGTCTTTCAGAATTTTATTCATCAACCTCATAAAAGTACTCGGGGCATTCATTAAGCCAAATGGCATAAGTAGCCACTCATACAGACCTTCATTCGTCTTAAAGGCTATTTTCCATTCATCACCTTCTCTCATCCTAATTTGGTGATATCCACTTTTCAAATCTATCTTAGAAAAGAAATTTGCTCCACTTAAGCAATACAATAAGTCATCCATTCTCGGTAAAGGAAATATGTTCCTGATGGTGATGTTGTTGATGGATCTTGATTATGTGCACATTCTCCATCCTCCATCTTTCTTTGGGCTTAACACAGTTGATACTGCGCATGGGCTCAAACTTTCTCTGACTAAACCCTTATCCAAAAATTCTTGGAGTTGGTTCTTCACCTCCTCATATTCTTGAGGTGTTAATCTATACGTTGCCTTGTTCGACAGTCTTTCTCCTGGTATCAAGTCAATATGATGACTGATACTCCTGATGGGCAACAATGATTTTGGCAACTCATCCACCACTATATCAACAAAATTATCCAGCAGCTCTTGAACTTCTTTAGGTAAATCATCCACTGATGTACTCGTAAGGATGACTCTGGGCTTCCTCACCATAGTGAACTGCATCTCTTATTTTTCCTTGACTTCTTTCAGGAGTTCCTTCCCACTCATGAGAAGTATGCTTGTGCTGACTTCCTCTTTCTCTCTCTTCTCCTCCATTGGCAGCAACATATACGTCCTACCATTCTTCTCCAATGTATATGTATTCTTCCTTCCATCGTGAATGACATTTCTATCAAAATACCATGGTCTTCCCAACAAAATGTGGCATACGTCCATGGGAATTACATCACATGGGATTTCATCTTTATATCCTCTTATTTTAATTTCAACCAGGCATTGTTTAGTGATCATTACCTGGTATCCTTTTTGCAGCCATGAGACTTTGTATGGCCTTGGATGTGAAGTTGTCTTGAGCTCCAATTTATCCAACATCTTTGTGGATACTAGGATGTCAGTACTCCCACTGTCAATGATCACCTTGCATACTTTGTCCTTAGTCTTGCAAGATGTCCTGAAGAGATTGTTTCTCTATACTGGATTTTCAATTTCTTCCTCTGGTTTTAAGAGAACTTTTCTCAACATCAGGGATGCTCCATTCTCTGCTCCTTCTGCTTCAACATCTCTTCTCCGTGCTTCTGAAATGCGATCTTCTCATCCTTGCTTCTTCTTCTCGGGACATTCCCAAGACATGTGCCCTATCTTTCCATAGTTATAGCACCTTACTCCTCCTCTGCCTCTTCCTCTAGAGGAGTTTCTTCCACCATTCTGTCTTCCTCGTGAACTTCCTCCTCGTTCTGATTGATTTTTTGGTTTCTCAGCCTCATCCTTAGACTGATGTGCTCTATCACGGTTAAATCCCTTGCTTTTTCTTGGGATCGAGCCTTTACCTCTTCCCTGGTTCTGTTTTCTGGTCAGCTTTTCCTATGCCTTCAGTGCAAACTGATAAGCATCTTCCATAGTCCTCATTGACATCATGCTAAGCTCATCCTGGATTTCATATCTCAAGCCATTTATATATCTGGTGACTCTTTCTTCATCTCTCCCCCTTTGTCTAGTTCTAATGTTCAGCCGATAGAACTCCTCAATGTACTCCTTGACTGTCATCCCTTTTTGTCTCAGGTTCTGTAGCTTCCTAAACATATTGATCTGGTAGTCTTTGGGTATGAACTTAGCCTTCAGTTTGGCTACCATCCTGTCCCAACTCTTTATCCTCTATTTTCCTTTACTTCTCCTCTCAGCCTACAGTTTGTCCCACCATAGTGTTGCATGCCCTTTTAGCTGGGTGACTACCTTCTTCACCTTCTTCTCCTCATCGACATCTTCATAGTAGAAGTGTTTTTCCATGGACCTTATCTAGTCAAATAGTTCTTCAGCATCTAGATTTCCCTCATACATGGGGACCTCTATCTTAGCTCTGCATCCCAATCTGGCAACTTCTCTCAACAAACGTTCTTCTGCAACATCCTCTCATGTAGCTTATTCAACCTCAACCTCTTCACTTTCTTCATCAGTGACATCCCCAACATCAAGTGCTCTTCTCTATGTTGCTTCCATTGTTTCCAATCGGGCACGAAGCTCTTGAATCTCCCTCTCTACAACACGGTTGGCTAAAGGTGGCTCTCATCTTCTTGGGGGCATTATGTTGACTATCTGTCACACATAGAGTACAGCTCCAAGTTCTCTGACTTCTTCTTTTCCTCCTTTGCCTGAAGTCTACAGACGAAAAAATTAGGCTCTGATACCACTTGATGCAGACCCCCTATCCCTCTTAAGGGTTGCGCAATCTCCCAGTCAGGATCTTCTGATTCTGGAGCTGAAATGGCTCTTCTGGTTCCAAACTGGAATCCTTCGAATGAACACACAGGTCCCCCACAAATGCTCAATTGGCTTTTCCAAGCGCCAAGTGTGAGCTCCCACAACACACGACCAAGAGCTGTGACCTTGCGCTAAGCCAAAAAGGGCACTTGTCATGGACCAGAACTTCACAAGTCAAGCATCCCATCCCTTTGTCCTTCGAATCCCTGGTCGTCGAAATGCCGAAATATCATGGATCGAGACTTCACAAGTCAAGAATCCTGTCCCTTCATCCTTTGAACCCTCGGTTACCGAAATGCCGAAATGTCCTAGCACCTATTCCTTTGGGTTTTCACGTTTCGCGAAATCAGAATGCAAGGGATATCTTTGCTCCTTGGAATCCCTAGTTGTCGAAATGACGAAATGTCCCAGTGCCTATTCCTTCAGGCTTTCCCGTTTAGTGAAATCAGGGTACAAGGGATATCTTTGCTCTTTGGAATTCCCAGTTTCCAAAATGTCGAAATGTCCCAGCACCTATTCTTTCGGGTTTTCATGTTTCGCGAGATCTGGGTGCAAGGGATATCTCTACTCCTTGGAATCCCTGGTTGCCGAAATGCCAAAATGCTGAAACGCTGAAGTGCCTTGGCGTTCGATCAACGATTCACAATAATCCCTGGGATCTACAGTCCACGTCCGACCTCACTATTTATCTTTTTTGCGATTCGTGGTTTTGGGGAGACAAGGACCTCTGTCCTTCCAACTTGCGATACCCAAAATCACGAATGGACCAATGGTCCAGAGATTCTTGTGATCAACGGTTCACGTCGAATCACAATTTTGTGATTTCACGATTTGGGGTTTTGAGAGACAAGGATCTTTGTCCTTCCAACTCGCAGTACCCAAAATCTTGAAATGGACCAACGGTCTAGATATATTTGAGATCGATGGTCACTATTCCTCCTGAACTTTGGACATCAAAAAGTTGTCGTTGCTAACCTCCTCGCAACTCCACCTTATCCAACGGCTGGTGGGGTTTTGACATTTCTCCTCAAGGACTCTCCATCGTCCGTTCAAATCTTCGGGATCTCCCCTCCCAAATCTATGCAGCGTTAAAGATTGCGCTTCTCCCTCAAATCAGATGGTCTGCAGGATCTTCCGTCGTGATCCAACACTCGATGGCGTTCTTCCTCCTGAGATTTTACTCACTTCAGAATTAGAAGATTTTCTAAGTCTTCAAAGACTCGGTCTTCATTCCTTCTAGGGAATGAGTTCCTGGATCTCGATAACACTTTCCAAAGTGTTATCCCTCCTGAGCTTTGTCTGGTTCATACATCGATTTCCCGTGCACTCGTTGTGTTTGAGGGATTTCGATAACTCATATCCACAGTATTTATCGTAGAGAAATTCCTCCTAATCTCCTTACGTTCCTCTCTGGTTTGATGCACACCTTGCAGAGCTTCCAATGAAGAGAAACAATTGAAACTGGAAAAACTCACAGTTCCATCCACTTGTTCATGTAAACAGAAATGACAGGAAAATGAACACAGTCCACAGACCATACATTTGGATCAATTTTCCATTTTGTTATATTCACAAGTGCCCAATGGCTACAAAATACATTCAAAATTACAGTAACTCAAAACACTGAGATCTCCTTCTAATTCGCAGTTCTCTCTTACAACTAATTTCTCTCTGTATTGCAGCTCTCTCTAACTGGGTATACAAACTTCTACCAAACTCAAAAATGTTTCTAGGGTTTCCCCTGGCTACTTGCCTACTCTAAAATTCATCCTATTCCAGAGCCGAAGTGGAAAGTCCTGCTCTGTTTACAATTTCAAAACTTGCCTCAAAGGGTATAATTCAACACCGATTCAAGCATCCCTCCAAAGGTGAATTTCGGTGCTGAGTGGAGGCGGATTCTGAAATTGGTTGTAACTACCCATGTTGAAGTTCTGGAAGAACTCTCATGTGTTGAGTGGTTCCACCTCTGTGCCCTTGCCAACAATGCTCCTACATCAAAATGTGAGGGAACCCATTAGACTTCTCGGAAGCCTCTCTGTTCGGGACTTCATCGGCTCAGTCAAATGCTAACTCTGACACTATGGAAACGTTGGGTTATATGCTTCATGTTTAAAATTATAAACCTCTTTCAATCATTGTTTGTAACTTCCACATTCTTATTTTAAATCCTAACCAACATGGAGATTTTGTAGGATATCTAAAATGTAGATATTTGGGTGAGAATTCTCGATAGTGGGCGATAAGTTCATTACTTAATTTTTATAAAACATTTCCTTTTCGTAATTCTTCAGTTTACTCTTAATTAATCAATCACATTTTTTCTTTCTTCTTGCAAGTTTAAAAGGTCATGTTGATATGTACTTTTAATTCAAGCTAGAAGTATTTGAGTTCCTATGTTGGAATAGGATTAGAATCCCTTCAACTTGTGTTTGTAATTATATTATCAAAACTCATAAACACTCATTGTGAACTAAGTTATAATTTGATGAAATAAAAACATAACCCATGCTTGACTATATATATAGTCATCTAGTCGTTGTTAGTGTTTGTAATTTACTACAAAAGGAAAGTATATATATATATAACAAATGTTTTCTTAATAAATTTTTTTGTTCAGAACTATCATTCTGGATTCGAAATATTTCCAATTTTGTGGAAGAAAATATTAGTAATATTATCTTTTGAATGTACATACTAGTTGTGTGGCATGTTTGTGTTTCCACCTTATTCTAAATATTTAGATCTCTACAAAACATTGCAATAGTATGATATCTTAAGTGCTAATCTAAATTATCACTAACGAACTTATCCTTATATTGTACATGATTCCCCATAAGGTAATAACTAAAAGACAAAAAAAATTTACTCTGAAATTGATACAAAATGAGGAAATAATAATTTTACTTTTCTATAATGTACATACTCTGAATTCCATTATTTTTGTAATTTAACAAGGATCATAATAAACAAATCATGAATACAACTAGTGGAAAACTATACATATTTGTTACCAGGTTAACCATATTTGTACCAGGTTTAAAAAGTCGTCTTGATATGTAATTTTAATTCAAGCTCGAGGTATTCAAGTTCCTCTATTGGAGCAGGATTAAAATCCCTTGAACTTGTGTTTGTAATTATATTCTCAAAACACATTAACACTCCCTTTGAACTAAGTTATAATTTGATGAAATAAAAACATAACCCATGCTTGAGTATATATATATAGTCATCTAGTCGTTGTAAGTGTTTGTAATTTACTAGAAAATGAAAGTACATATATAATAAAATGTTTTCTTAATAAACTTTTATGTTATCATTCTCGATTCTAAATATTTCCAATTTTATGGAAGAAAATATTAGTAATTATATGTTTTGAATGTACATACCAGTTGTGTGGCGTCTATTTGTTTTCTCCTCATTCTAAAGCTTTAGATCTTTACAAAACATTGCAGCACTACAATCTCTTAAGTGCTTATCTATATTATCACTAATAAACTGACCCTCGTATTGTACATGATTGCCCATAACCTATTAACTGAACACTCTGAAGTTGATACAAAATGAGGAAATAATTACTTTTACTTTTCTATAATGTACATACTCTTAATTCCATTATTTATGTAATTTATCAAGGATCATAATAAATAAAACATGAATATAACCAATGGAAAAATATACATATATTTCTTTCTCCACATACTAAATAACATCCTACCTACCATATATGTTGTATTTATCCTCTTTGTGCCTAGGAATTTTCATGGATCTCATTTCCCTCCTTGGAAATTCACAGCTTCATAAATCCATGATTTTTAGTGGCTCTTAGTGATATTAACTCCAACTCTGAGTTAACTCAAACGTTTTCCCCACTTATGGAGTCATATTTAGCTATTTTTAACCTGGATGTTCCATCTTTTCCTGCATTTATTTAATCAATTTTTTTTCTCTTACATTTGTCCATCAAAAGAGGATAGTTGACATGTCAAACTCTTGCACATAATTTAAATAATAAAAATTAAATGTCTTAATAAAATAAAGTACAAATTTCCATAATTGGACATTATTCAATAAAAATTTTAATACTTGAAGATATTACATCCTCCCCCTTAAGAATAACATTGTCCTCCAAATTAGTCCTTCCTTCGAGTCCTCACTTGGAACATAGTTGGATATGATTTCATCATTTCAAATTCCATCTCCCAAATAGCCTACAGATGACTAAAGTGCTTCCATTGCACTTTTACATTGGCGATGGCTTTGTTCTGAAGTACTATTTATTTCCTATCCAAAATGCATAGAGGCTCTTCTTGGAACTTGCCTTCAGGTTCCACCTACACCATGTTTCAATCAATCATGTGAATAGGATCATGAATATTTTTTTTTAATAACGAAACATGAAAAACATTATGAATTTAAAAATTAGCAGGGAGAACTAGTTGGTATGCCACTGGTCCAATTCGAGTTAAAACTTAGAATGGAACACAAAACCTTAGTGCCAACTTGGACTAGTTGCCTAGATTTAATGACCTCCTTCTTGCTTTGACTTTAAGGTATGCATGTATTCCAACATTAAATTCCTTATGTTGTCTTTTCTGATCTGCATAGATTTTCTGTTGATCTTGCGCAATCTTTAAATTCTGTTGCACCTTCTTGACCATCCATTCCATATCTTGGAGCATTTATGGTCCAATCATTATTTGGTCAGTCGTATTATCCCAACTGATTGGAGTTGTACATTTCCTACCATATAAGAATTCAAAAGGACTCATTTTTTATCGATGCTTGATAACCATTATTGTATGAGAATTCAACCAAGTCTAGGTACTCCTCTCACTTAGTTGGTTTCATTCTTACATACATTCGTAATATATCTTCAATAATCTAGTTTGTATGCTCTTTTTGTCAATTTGTTTGTAGATGATAACTTGTACTTAAATTCAAATTAGTTTCTACACCTGCAAGCAATTCCTTCCATAAATTTGATGTAAATTTGACATATCTAGCTAAAATCACCATTTTAGGAATTCCATACAATCTAAATATCGCTTTCATAAAAACATTAGCAATATTAATAGTTTTATAAGTATATTTCACTAGTATGAAATGAGTATACTTACTCAATTTATCCACTACTACCATAATATAATCATTTTGTCTTTGAGTTTTAGGCAAATCTATAACGAAATCCATAGAAATAATTTCCTATTTTCATGATGGTATAGGTAAAGGTTAAAATAAATCTGTTGAATGTTGATGTTCAACCTTTACATGTTGAAAATCTAAGCATTTAGATAAGTAATCACTTGTTTTAGATTTCATACTAGGCCAATAAAATTGTTTCCTCAAGGATGCTATCATTTTTTGATATCCAGGATGGACAGAATAGGGATTTTTATGAAATTCATTCATAATTATTGATTTTAAATAAACAAAAATGGGTACATATATTTTGGTTTTGAACTTCAATATTCCATTTTGTTCCAATGTTTTAATTCGTCCCATCCAAATTTCCTTCATTTCTTCACAATTGTTCTGTTGTTTTGTTATATTCGGCATTATTTATGCTTGCATATTTGATTCTCTCCTCAAAATTACTTTCTGTTTTGTTAATAATAATTTCATATATTGTATTATTTCTTCGACCAAGTGCATCTGAGACTTTAATCTCCTTTCCTTTGATACGTCGAACTTCAAAATCAAAGTTTCTTAAAAAGGATAACCACCTTTCTTTTTGTGCATTAAGATCTTGTTGACTAAATAAATGTTTCACACCGCTGTTATCTATCAATAATAAAAATTTCCTTCCCATTAAGTAGTTCCACCACATTCTCAGTGCATGAATTAAAACCGGTAACTCCAGGTCCTGAGTTATGTAATTTCTTTCATGTTCCTTCAATTTTCGAGATTCCTAACATATTACATGTCCTTCCTACGACAATACTCCACCTAATCTTTCTTTACTTGCATCTACAAAGACTGCAAAATATTTGTAACGATCAACCAACTTAAGGATTGGTGTGGTAGTTAGTAATCTTTTTAGTTTATTGAAACTATCTTGACATTTTTGAGACCAAATAAATTTTTCTCCCTTTTTCTGCAGTGATGTAATGGGATAAGAAATTTTGGAAAATCCCTCAATAAATCGTCGGTAATAACCTATCATTCCGTTGAATGATTGTATGTATACTACGTTCTTAGGTACAATGCATTTCATAATATATTTAATCATTTTGGTATCTACTCCAATTCCATCTTCTGATGATACATGTCCTAGATATTGTATTTTTCTTTGATAAAAGTCACATTTGTCGAACTTAGCATATAACCTATGCTCTCTTAGATTTTGTAATACTATTTTTAAGTGTTGTTTATTCTCTTCTTCCATCTTTGAATATATTAGTATATCATCAGTAAATATCAACACAAATTTATCCAAGAATTAGATGAATATACTATTCATTAAGCACATAAAATATGTCGTTGCATTTTCAAGTCTAAATGGGGTTACTACAAACTCATAATGTCCATATCATGTCCTAAAATTTGTGTATTAATATCTTTGTCCTTTATTCTTTTTGGTGATAACCAGATCTTAAATCTAATTTAGATAATATTGTTGCTCCTCCAACCTGGTCAAATAGATCATTAATCCTAGGTAGAGTGTATTTATTTTTAATCGTCATTTTATTTAGTTGACGATAGTCAATGCATAACCAAAGAGTTCGATATTTCTCTTTTACAAACAACATTGGTGCTCCCCATGGAGAAACTCTTGGTTTGATGTATCCTTTATCTAATAATTCTTGTAGTTTAATTTTTAATTAGGACATCTCAGAGATACTCATTTTGTAACGTTCCTTTGATACCAGTGCAAATCCAGGTAGTATATTAATAGAGAAGTCTATTTCTCTTCTTGGAGGCAATTCAGGTTTTTATTTTGTAAATGCATCCTCAAATCCTCAAAGGACATCAAATTATTCTAACCTCAGTTTGTTTTCTTTATCTAGCAAATTTGTTACTTGGCTAACATATATTTTGCATCCTTTACTATTGCACTTATTTAATTTCATTATTGATATTTATCTAACAGAAACTTGTTTACTAATTCATTTCATTGTTCTTGATACTCCACTTTCATCTTTGTAAATAAATGAGTTTTCATAATAGTTTAGTACAACTTTATGCTTCTCTAACCACTTCATACCTATAAGTATGTCATATGAGCCTAAAGGTAGTAGATTTAATAAAGGTAGTAGATTTAAATTTAGCTTTGTATCCTAACCATTTATATCCATCTTACAATCATGAATGAATTTAGTTACTTTTCTCTTTGTTCCTGCTGCTAATTGTAGTAACCAAGATTTAGTATGTTTTACCAATTTTTAGCTTGCTTGAGTCTACCAAAGATGGGGTGACATAACTTAAACTAGCTCTAGGGTCTATTAAAATATAAAATTTTCTATCATGAACTTTACCTTCAATTTCCACAATGGTTGATTGATGATCTTCTTGGTTGCAATCTAAAGATGCATTAATTTTGTGAATATTTTTTTCCAATATCTCTAACTATTGAAGCTTCTTGTATGTTCTATATAGTCATATTTGCACAATTTCTTTGTGGATAGTTTCTCAACAAACGCAGTTCACCACATCCCCAACATTTCAATGGTTCTCTAGGATTATCAATTGTTTTCTTGAATCCTAAATTAACTGACTTGTTTCCTTGTACTGGTGGTGAGTTCCTGAAGGACTTATGTTCTTGATGTCCTTTGGATATATTATGAAATGGTGATGGCTTGAAACCCTTTTTCCTTTGATTCAGTTTCTCTTGTTTCGTTTCTCTCCATGCCTTTGGATTTTTAGATCATTGCTTGTACCGTTCATAGCATATTCTCTCCTTTTGCAACACTTCATTCAAGGTTTTTGGATTATCAAATTGTATTATGTACTTATATGAATGAGGTAAGAAACTTAAAAACCTCTAAACCCTTACCTTTACTTCTTTTATATAAGGAAAAAACCTCAACAGTTCCAAAAATTTAGTAATCATATCCTCCATAGACATTTGTCCTAACTTCAACTCATAGAATTATTTGGTTTTTCTCTCATAATAACTTTCCGACAAATATCATTTCTTAAAATATTTCTTAAAGTATGTCAATTCCAATTTTTTTTCCTTTAAACCTTTGGCTACCTTTAAATCATGCCACCATATACTAGTTTTACCCTTCAAGTTATAGATGGTCATTCTTACTTTCATGTTACTAGAGTAATTGTAAATGTAGAAATATTTCTTTATGTCCAACAACCAAGCTTCTGCCACTTTTCCAGTTCTAGATTCTTTCTCAAAAGTTGAAGGTTTAATTTTCTAAAACTCTCCATCCAAGTGATCCATTTGTTTTCACTTCTACAATATAGACATTGTTTTCAATTATATGTGTGTCGTTATAAGAGTTGTTTTTTTTATCAGTTTCTTTGCTTGAATACTATGAAATTTTTTCACTGACTTCTTCATCCACAACATTATTCTCTGGGATCTTTTTCATTGCTATGCTTCATAGCAAAATCTCATTTATTTCTTGTTTATCTTCTTGTGCTTTATTTAGTTTATCATTATTAGTCTTCAATGTTTGTAATTATACTATTAGATTCCTCATTATTTCCAAAACTTGTGTTGTTGAGCTACTTTCACTAGGATGTTCTAGATTTCTATGAGTTTTCCGATTATTATTCCCTCCAGGTTTGTCTTCTTCTCCATTCTGTGTGGACATGATTACAAAAATTTGAAACAGTTTATTTGTAACAATGAACAATTTACTCGTTATTTTTTCATCGGACACTTTATATATTGATGTTGATGCCCATTAAGGCCTAGGTGTTGTAACCTACATCTTTGATACCATATGTAATACACCCCATAATAGCTATAAAAAAGTATGACTAAGGTCTTAATGCTAAATTTACTTAACAATAAGAGTTTTGTGGGGATCTAAGCTCTATCTTGTAGGGAGGTTGGTAGAGTAGGAACAAACTCCAGTGAGTACTATTATGTGCAAAGGAAGAATCCATATAATAGGGTTCTTGATTCATGAATAATGATAGGGGAGGGGTTCTATCATTAACAATTGGTGATAATATGGTAAAAGAAGAAAAGGTCTCATATATAGTTAAAGGCATGTGTCTAGTGTATAAATGTCGTAGGATCAAGTGATGTGCGCATTGAATTCCACGTCACTTGGGAAACATGGGCATGTGGATGATCTAGGTGGATACTAGTGGCCACCCACATGTTACAACACATGATTACATGATTACAAAATTTGAAACAAATTGTTTGTAACAATGAACAATTTACTTGTTATTTTTTCATCAGACACTTTATATATTGATGGTGATGCCCATTAAATCCTAGGTGTTGTAACATACAACTCTGATACCATATGTAATACACCCCATAATAGCTATAAAAAAAAATATGACTCAGCTCTTAATGCTAAATTTACTTAACAATATGAATCTTGTTCTTTTAAAACTTCTATTGATTTGATTTTTGATGAAATTCTCTTGACCAAAAGATCCTAGTAAGGCCCAAACTCATAAATTATACTTACCTTATCATTGATTAAAAGTAGTATAGATTCAATATCTTTTTAATGACATAGATGATCATCGTCAATTTTTTTCTAAATGTTTGATGACCTTTATACAAAATCGTTAAGCATATATTTTTATTCCTATTATAAGTTCATTAATTAAGCGATTCTTAGCATTACAACATTTACTATAAGATCATTTCAAGCTCCAAGGAAATATCTCATGGGTTATTTGTAACACTATTGATCTATTCAATCAATATAAATTATTTTCTTCATGGAAAATAACAATTATGGTTTTTTGTTTCCTTTCGATTTGTATTATATACAAAGATTAATTATGAGATTGACAAGGATGAATACATAGGGAAATGAGGGAGTTTTAAGTCTATCCAATGTTCTGGAGGATTTAAACATATAGTCCAATTAGGTAGGTTGTCACCATACTGTCATAGTAGTTGAACCATTACTTGCTCAGTAAAGAAATATTGACACCTTGTGAGATGGACCAACTATACACCAACGTGTTCCTTCCTTTACATGGCATTCTGAACACCAAAACAAAGAGTTACATCATTTGCAGAGGTAGAACCCTTGTTTTGGGTTCAAGGTAACCTTGATTCGTGAAGCAGAGGTAAGAATGTTTCTCCTAACACACACATTTCATATAGTAAGTCATTGGGTTTTGGTTTTTCTACTCTACGAATTCCTGGAAAAGTATTTCCTAGGGAGAACTTTGAGCTATCACCTAGGGTCTTGAAGATATTCGATGGCCTATTCAAGCTAGGTAAACTTATAAGAGATATTTGTTTTTATTAATGTGAAATCTTGGATTGGTGGTGTTACGTTTTTAGCAACCCTGTCTCTATATGATAGATAAATCTCGGTTTCCTTTATATGGAGGCATCGTTTTCCTTCTATTTGATACCCAAAATCAAGGGTAATATTTTAATGATTGGTCCTTTTTGAAAAAAATGTGAGGGAACCCATCAGACTTCTCAGAAGCCTCTTTGTTTGGGACTTCATCGGCTCATTCAAATGCTAACTCTGACACTATGGAAATGTTGGGTTATATGCTTCATGTTTAAAATTATAAACCTCTTTCAATCAGTGTTTGTAACTTCCACATTCTTATTTTAAATCCTAACCAACATGGAGATTTTGTAGGATATCTAAAATCTAGATATTTGAGTGAGAAGTTTCAGTAGTGGGCGATAAGTTCATTCTTAATTTTTATAAAACATTTCCTTTTCATAATTCTACTTGGAAATAATGGAGTAAGCGCCAGTTGTAAGCACCAATTATAAGCTTCAGTTGTGAGAGTCAGTTGTAGGCGTGTTAAGAGTCAATTCATAGTTAAGAGTCTACTTGTCTTTGGTTTGCATGTAACCAATTCGATAGAGTCTTTTCCTATATAAGGATGTAATCCATCTTCATTGAATATACATAAGTGAGCATAGCCTCACCGTGTTGTTTGTTTCGCATATTTTATCTTGGTATCAGGGCCACGGGGAGAGGGCGTGGATAGCATTCATAAACATTTTTGGAGGGCGAGCTTTGCTAAATCCATGAGCTTAGGAGGAGGGGCATTCCTCCATTGCTTGAAATCACGTAAAAGAGTCTTCTTTGCATGAGTTTTGAAGCATGAAGGCACTTGCATGAGCCCATTTGTAAAATAATTCGTGTGAGCTTGTGGTTGCATATCATTTCGAGGAGGAGCGTGGAGTTTGAATTTGCGTAAGACAGGTGTGTGGAGAAACTTTGTTGCCTGAGGAGCGGAAACGTTTATTGTTGTGCAGGCTGGGTAAGAAGAGGCCACTTGAGTTGTTTTTATTTTCGTGGGAAAGTGAAAGGAATCAAAGCGATTATGTGGAAAGGTAGCATGGAAATAAATTTCATGCGCAAGTTTAGTTCTGGATTTGGTGTTGAGCAAGTTTCTTGCGTGGAGTTTTGAAAATTGGTTGCATGCTTTGAGTTTTTAAGTAACATTTGAATAAGCATGGATTATAAATTTTTTTTTAAGTGGAGTTATAATTTTTTTATATTAAAGTGGAGTTTTGCATGGTTATAGTTTGAAGTTTCTTATTAAAAAAAGATGGATACTTTTTATTAAGTGAAGAGTGAGTTATTCATTTTTTTTTTTTTAAGTGGATGCATGTGTGAAGTTTAAACTTAATGTGGGATATTAAAGTTAAAAAAAAAAGGAGGATATTTTGGATATTAAGGTGCATGCATGATTTAAAAGTTGATATATGCATGTGAGGTGGTGTTATGATTTAAAGGTGGATGCATGCATGATTTAAGTTGAGAACAGAGTAGAGTTGGATCAGTGGATCCAAAAGTAGAGCGACGAACTCCTCAGCACATGAGACAACTCGGGTATATAGTATATAGTATACCAAATTTGATGAACAGGGGTATATAGTATTGATTTCATTATATGTTGATGATTTAATAATTACAGGAAATGCAGAGAAGTTAATTGATGAAATCAAGGAGCAGTTATCAAAGGTATTTGAAATGAAAGATCTTGGTGAGTTACATTACTGCCTAGGTCTTGAAGTTTGGAGAAATGCAGGCCAAACTTTTGTTTGTCAGAGTAAGTATATCAGAGAAATACTTAAGAGATTTAAAATGGATCAGTGTAAGTCTTCTACTATTCCCATGCAACATAATGTGAAACTTTCTTGTGATGATGATTCGAAGGAGGTGAATGGCACTGTGTATAGATAGATGGTGGGTAGTCTGAATTATCTCACCACAACTAGACTTGATATTTCATATTATGTGAGTGTGTTAAGTCAGTTCATGGCGAAACCTCATGAAAGCCATTGAAATGTAGCAAAGGCAGTACTCAAGTATCTAAAAGGTACACTTGATTATGGTATTAAATATACCGATGCATCTGATGTTAAGTTGACAGGTTATTTAGATTCTGATTGGGTTGGCAATCTGGATGATCGAATATCAACTAATGGATATGCGTTTAGCATTGGATCTGGGGTTGTTTAATGGTGCAGTAAAAAGTAGCCTATTGTATCTTTGTCTTCTACTGAAGCATAATATAAAGCTTTGTGTGCAGCAACTTAAGAAGTTGTTTGGTTAAGAAGACTTCTTCAAGATGTTGGAGAAGAACGAAAGGAACCTACGATGATCATATGTGATAATCAAAGTTCAATCAATATTGCAAAGAATCCGATTTTTCATACAAGGACAAAGCATGTTGAAGCTCAATATCATTTTGTTCGAGAAAAGTTGCAGTCAAATGAAATAACTCTTGTGTATTGTAATAGTAGTGAAAATGTTGCTGATATTTACACTAAGCCTCTTGGAAAGATTAAGTTTGAACTGTTTAGGGAGATGTTAGTTGTAGAAGTCAATCGATTCTCCATTAAGGGGGAGACTTGGAAATAATGGAGTAAGCACCTGTTGTAAGCACCAGTTGTAAGCACCAGTTATAAGCTTCAGTTGTGAGAGTCAGTTGTAGGCATGTTAAGAGTCAGTTCATAGTTAAGAGTCTAGTTGTCTTTGGTTTTCATATAACCGACTCGATAGAGTCTTTTCCTATATAAGGATGTAATCCATCTTCATTGAATATACAAAAGTGAGCATAGCCTCACCGTGTTGTTTGTTTTTCATATTTTATCTTGGTATCAGAGCCACAGGGAGAGGGCGTGGATAGCATGCATAAACATTTTTGGAGGGAGAGATTTGCTAAATCCGCGAGCTTAGGAGGAGGGGTGTTCCTCCATTGCTTGAAATCATGTAGAAGAGTCTTCTTTGCATGAGTTTTGAAGCGTGAAGGCACTTGCATGAGCCCATTTGAAAAATAATTCATGTGAGCTTGTGGTTGCATATCATTTCGAGGAGGAGCATGGAGTTTGAAGCTGCGTAAGAAAGGTGTGTGAAGAAACTTTGTTGCGTGAGGAGCGGAAAAGTTTATTGTTGTGTAGGCTGGGTAAGAAGAGGCCACTTGAGCTTCTTTTCTTTTTGTGGGAAAGTGAAAGGAATCAAAGTGATTCTATGGAAAGGTAGCATGGAAATAAATTGCATGCACAAATTTAGTTCTAGATTTGGTGCTGAGCAAGTTGCTTGCGTGGAGTTTTGAAAGTCGGTTGCATGCTTTGATTTTTTAAGTAACATTTGAATAAGCATGGATTATAAAGTTTTTTTTTAAGTGGAGTTATAAGTTTTTTATATTAAAGTGGAGTTTTGCATGGTTATAGTTTGAAGTTTCTTATTAAAAAAAGGTGGATACTTTTTATTAAGTGAAGAGTGAGTTATTCATTTTTTTTTTTAAGTGGATGCATGTGTGAAGTTTAAACTTAATGTGGGATATTAAAGTTTTTTTTTTGTTTGTTAATTTGTGCAGGACCTGCGATTAACCTGTGGCTTGAGAAACCGCGACTCAGGGGCATCTAAGCCGTCAAAATCACCCAGGGATCGCACCCGGCCTGAGCCACACCAACCCTTAACATGGTTGGAT
>ML782329.1:667515-699965 GCA_009831015.1 Picea engelmannii | reverse complement strand
TAGTATCTCTGGGTGCAACCACATGTTCGACCACTACCTCAAGGTGTCCCCATGGCTCCAGGTAAAGCCCTCACGAGAATTGAACCTTGCCCAACGGTGAAAAACTCCTCGCTTTCCACCATTGGATCCAACCCCTTTGGGCGGGATATTAAAGTTTAAAAAGAAGAAGAAGAAGGATATTTTGGATATTAAGGTGCATGCATGATTTAAAAGTTGATATATGCATGTGAGGTTGTGTCATGATTTAAAGGTGGATGCATGCATGATTTAAGTTGAGAACAGAGTAGAGTTGGATCAGTGGATCCGAAAGCAGAGTGACGAACTCCTCAGCACAGGAGACAACTTGGGTATATAGTATATAGTATACCAAATTTGATGAACATGGGTATATAGTATTGATTTCATTATATGTTGATGATTTAATAATTACAGGAAATGCAGAGAAGTTAATTGATGAAATCAAGGAGTAGTTATCAAAGGTATTTGAAATGAAAGATCTTGGTGAGTTACATTACTGCCTAGGTCTTGAAGTTTGGAGAAATGCAGGCCAAAATTTTATTTGTCAGAGTAAGTATATCATAGAAATACTTAAGAGATTTAAAATGGATCAATGTAAGTCTTCTACTGTTCCCATGCAACAGAATGTGAAACTTTCTTATGATGATGGTTCGAAGGAGGTGAATTGCACTGTGTATAGACAGATGGTGGGTAGTCTAAATTATCTCACCACAACCAACCTGATATTTCATATTTTGTGAGTGTGTTAAGTCAGTTCATGGAAAAACCTCATGAAATCCATTGGAATGCAACAAAGGCAGTACTCAGGTATCTAAAAGGTACACTTGATTATGGTATTAAATATACTGATGCATCTGATGTTGAGTTGACAGGTTATTCAGATTCTGATTAGGCTGACAATCTGGATGATCGAAGATCAACCACTGGATATACGTTCAGCATTGGATCCAAGTTTGTTTCATGGAGCAGCAAAAAGCAACCTATTGTATCTTTGTCTTCTACTGAAGCAGAATATAAAGCCTTGTGTGCAGCAACTTATGAAGTTGTTTGGTTAAGAAGACTTCTTAAAGATGTTGGAGAAGAAAAAAAGGAACCTATGATTATCAGATGTGATAATCAAAGTTCAATCAAGATTGCAAAGAATCCAATTTTTCATGCAAGGACAACGCATGTTGAAGCTCAGTATCATTTTGTTCGAGAAAAGTTGCAATCAAATGAAATAACTCTTGTGTATTGTAATACTAGTGAAAATGTTGTTGATATTTTCACTTAGCCTCTTGGAAAGATTAAGTTTGAACTTTTTAGGGAGATGTTAGGTGTAGAAGTCAATCCATTCTCCATTAAGGGGGAGACTTGAAAATAATGGAGTAAGCGCTAGTTGTAAGCACCGATTATAAGCTTCAGTTGTGAGAGTCAGTTGTAGGCGTGTTAAGAGTCAGTTCATACTTAAGAGTCTAGTTGTCTTTGGTTTGCATGTAACCGACTCGATAGAGTCTTTTCCTATATAAGGATGTAATCCATCTTCATTGAATATACAAAAGTGAGCATAGCCTCACCGTGTTGCTTGTTTCGCATATTTCATCTATTCTTCAGTTTACTCTTAATTAATCAATCACAATTTTTCTTTCTTCTTGTAGGTTTAAAAGGTCGTGTTGATATGTAATTTGAATTCAAGATAGAGGTATTTGAGTTCCTATGTTGGAATAGGATTAGAATCCCTTCAACTTGTGTTTGTAATTATATTATCAAAACTCATAAACACTCATTGCGAACTAAGTTATAATTTGATGAAATAAAAACATAACCCATGCTTGACTATATATATAGTCATCTAGTCATTGTTAGTGTTTGTAATTTACTACAAAAGGAAAGTATATGTCTATATAACAAATGTTTTCTTAATAAATTTTTTTGTTCAAAACTATCATTCTGGATTCAAAATATTTCCAATTTTGTGGAAGAAAATATTAGTAATGTTATCTTTTGAATGTACATACTATTTGTGTGGCATGTTTGTGTTTCTACCTTATTCCAAAGATTTAGATCTCTACAAAACATTGCAACAGTATGATATCTTAAGTGCTAATATTGATTATCACTAACGAATTGACCCTTATATTGTACATGATTCCCCATAAGGTAATAACTAAAAGAAAAAAAAATTGTACTCTGAAATTGATACAAAATGAGGAAATAATTAATTTTACTTTTCTATAATGTACATACTCTGAATTCCATTATTTTTGTAATTTAACAAGGATCATAATAAACAAAACATGAATATAACTAGTGGAAAAATATACATATTTGTACCAAAACAAGATGGAAACAAGTGGAACAACCAAGTCACTTGTCATGATCACCTCCTAGCCCGACCATGACTCCATAAGGGAGAAATGAGCTTCACTCATTAGCCAATGTACCTGTTGGCCCTTGGTTATGGAAGGAAGTGAAGAACAAGGAAGGAAAGGTAAAAAGAGAGCTTCGAGGGAGACACAGTAACTGTCACTGAGTCGAAGTGAGCAAAAGAGAAGGAAATATGGAGCGAAGTGCGGAAAAGCAAGCCATTGGACAAAGAGATCAGGGATGAAAGATCAGCAAGGAAGAAAGATCGTGGACAAATCAACAAGCAGAGAAAGCCATCAATGGATACTTTTGATTACCGCATGAGGAAGAATGAAGGACAGGTTGGCAAAGCCCAAAAAAGGTGGGTCAAGTTGACCTAGGGTTTTAGACACCTAGGGTTTTGGTATCTAGGGTTTTGGCACCTAGGTTTCAACCTAAGGTTGTCGATGAGGGATTGTAATGTATAAACAAAGGTCAAGAGGACCTGGGTGGGTTGGTCATTGAGTATTGGTATTATATTGTTTTTATATCTCTGTTGTGGAGGGAGAGGATTGTATTGTGAGATCTTCAGCTGTGTGCGAAGGTCAAGTCCTACAGCTGGGTGCATAGGAAGGGGAGAGAAAGAGAGAGAAGAAAGAAGATCTGCTAGCTGAGAGTGTAGATAAGAACTGTATGCTTTACCTTAATAAATCATAAGAATAGTTCTGTGGACATAGCCCTAAAGAGAGGGTGAACCACGTATATTTTGTGTCATATGTGAGATTGATGCCTGGATCTCTATCATTGTTATATTGTTATTTGTAGTCTTATGTTAGATTAGATCTATAGCTACGTAGGATAGACCTAGATGATAAGTGATATATGAATGTTGTATTGTTGTTATGATAGATCCACTTGATATTCCCCTGGTTGTAGACATTCCTATCCTGCAACCCCCTCTTAGCTTCTTTGGGTGAGACTGCATTTGCTTCGCAGGTGATGCCGAAAGTGCTAGAAGCTAGGGCTTGTAGGTGCGCTCTCGGAGTGAACCTCGGGTCTTCCCCTATGCCAACAAATGGTTCTGTTGTCGGGACATGAATCTGTGTAAGGGAATGTCAAGGTGGTTCCTATTGAAGACAAAGATTCAGAAGTGGATAGAGGATCAAGAGAGGGACTACGTTGAATCCCAAAACAGGAACCCTAAGCTAAGTACTAAAGGTTGGATGTAGAGACACATCTTCACCGATATTCATGAGATCTTCTTTGGAGGAATCCATCAAGAGCTATACAAGTGGTTAGCTAGGTTAGCCGATACCCAATTCGAGATCATATCTAGACCTCCTATGGTCTGGACGTCGGAGTTGATTAAGAAGGTTAAGAGAGTCGACAATGTTGTATCAAGGGATGTAGATCACTCATTCGATAGTACCATTGGAGTATATCACCGAATTTGTTATTGATAGAACACAATCATATAGCCAGGCCAAGAGATAATTCTTCAAAGGACCCAGAGGAAAAGTTTTACAATTTCTGAAGCTAAGAATCAAGATGTTGTTGCATGAAAAGAACACCTTGAAGATATAGTAAATTGGTTGGATCCAAAAAGGCTAATGTTCAAGAATTTGGATAGTGACAGCGGCACAGAAGCTAGACATACACGCAGTGGGAAAGTATTTCGAGGGGTTCACCTTGAGAACTTATTCAAGAAAAACTATGAAGATGAGGGTTTCTACAGTGGAGAAGAGGCATATCTGACAGACAAAGAACATTCATAACCCACTAGAGTAGAGGAAGAGGAAGCTGCAGAAATTTTCCAGAATGAACTAGAAACATCAGGAACTACGCAGACCACTGAAGTAAGTAATATCAATCCTTCTGTTATTTCAGAAACACCCAGTAATCAGAATATTCTGAATCACCAGTGTCCGCAGACTACTATTACTAGTAGTTCAACATCTACTTAGACAGGAAACCTAGGCAGATCTATGGCATATGAGATGAGGCTCCCTATATTTAAAGGAGATGGATCTGAAGATCCTGATCAACACTGGTTTTTTTGTGAGGCCGTATGGAACATAAAAAATATTATTGATGAAGTTTTTAAAAGAAACCAGTTTAGCACTATGTTGAGGGATCGTGCGCTAAGATGGTACATGAAGCTTGTCCAAGGACTTGCACAGCCTAAGCCACTAAATGAGATAAAAAAAGCGATGGTTGCATAGTTTAAAAAACCTAAGTCAGAGTCACAATGTATTACTGAGCTGAAGGAAATCAAACAAAAGGTAGTCGAACCTGCTTGGGAGTTCAGAGATTCAAGACCCTAACAGGCCGATTGACTTTTAAGATCCCACATGAGCAGAAAAAAGAATGGTTCATCGCAACTCTTTGACCACACATCAAATTTCACCTGATGTAGTAGAAGATTGCATCGCAAGTAGAAGCTTTGGAAATCGCCATGAAGCTTGAATCAACACCTATGGGAGAATCTAGTTTAGGCATGAACCAGATCTTGAGCCAGCTGACTAGTCTGTCTCTACAGGTTGAGGATATGAAGAAGGACAAGGGGAAGGAAAAAAGATAATATATGTGGTGTGTAAGATGTAGATCCAAAGTTCATGATAAAGAACAGTGTCCCCTGTTTCATGAATATTTGGCCTCAGGAGCGTTGAGCCCCTTGAAGCAAGTTAACCTGCCCTGGTGCAAAGTATGAAGAAACCGACATCTCCCTAGTGAGTGCTACTATATGTAGAAGTATGTTCATACACCCACAAACTTGTACTTCACATTTTGGAAGTCTGTAGGGAACGATGATAGAGATTGTATAGATTTTGACCTGATGCATGAAAGATCAAGAGAAATATACAAGATCTAAGGCGAAGTACACCAAGAAGGAAACAATGCACAGTGTAATTCTCTAGGAAGAGGAAGTTTCAATCCTCGCAGTGGATACAAAAGATGAGGATGAGGAGGAGGTATGGGTTGAGGCCGAGGACAAATAATGTGTTACAACTGTGTGAAACCGGGACATTTAGCGAGGGACTACTAGAACCCTTGCACAACCTGCAGTTATTGCAATTCCTTCGAGCATGTCATTGAGGACTGCCCTTTGCTGCTAGCTTTGCTTCAGGAAAGACAAGGACCTCAACAAAACCCACAAGTGAAACTGATATATGATGAAGCTCGTTGAGCATACCCTAGAGTCGTTGTTATCAATCGAGGAGGCCCTACTACAGGAGAAGACAGAGTAGCCCAAGGAAAGACTGCAGATGACCATGGAGTCAGGAAAGCTACAGAGAATACCCCAACATTCGATGCTAAGAAAGAAGGAAAGATATTTGAGGAGGCAAGAAAAGAGTTCAAAGGAGATCAAGTCTCTTGATCAAAGAAACAACTAGAAATCAAAGAATATGGCATGCCTCAGGGGTTTGATCAGTCTGTGTCGCCAATAGAAGGAAAATAGGTAAGCAAACTCATGGAATTTTTGTGCACTTGTGTTAATTTGATTCAAGATAAAAGTGTTGTACAAGAATTACAAGATTTAATCAAGCAGTATGAGCTAGGAAAGATAAACTCCTTATTGAATAGGGAAGTGCACCAAATTGGGAAAAGGAGAAGGACAAATAAATAATTACATCTGAATGCTCAAATAAGAGAATATGATATAGACTATGTGGTCCTCGACTTAGGGTCGGAGCTCAATGTCATGACAAAAAAAACTTGGGCACTAATGGGAAAACCGAAGTTGATTTATTCCCCTATCAGGCTTAGAATGGCTAATCAACAAGCTTTCATCCCATTTGGATGATTGGAGCATGTCCTTGTGGACATCGATGGAGTTAGAACCTTTGCATATTTTGAAGTAATTGAAATTGTTGATGACAACTGCCCTTATCCTGCATTATTAGGAATTGATTGGGCCTTTGACAATTCTACTGTTGTTGATATAAAGAAGAGGCATATGAAATTTGAAAGAGATGTCCTTAGGGTCATTGCACCTTTAGATCTAGATGAGGGTCCTTGATACACAAATCCTATTAGAGAATAAGACCATGCATACGAACTAGAAAAAATCTACAAGCTAACAACCATATAGCAGGATTATATCAATCCTACATTTGATGGGAATTTGAGTTGGCGAAGTGACAACACATGTTCATCAGAATCAGAAGAAGTGTTGGAGAACTGGGAGAACTAGATGTATGAAGTATCTACCAGAAGATGTGCTAGAATAACAAGAGAGGTTCGCTGGATCAACATAACAATGAGTAACTTACCCACATTTGATGGGTTGAACCCTTTGGAAAACTTCTTATTAGAGTTTGAGACAAGTGTACCAACACAATAGAGGCTGTTGGAAATGGATGAGGCCATGAAATCCAAACCAGTAAGATGGTGGGGGATGCATAAAGGAAACATCACATACTGGACACAATGTCAAACTTTGATGACAACACCATTCTCAGAACAAGTAGGAAGCTGCGAAGTGAGGTACATAGGTCAAAGTTGCCTAAAGGACCATGTGAAAAGCTGCGAAGATGCTTGGAGTGACATTCCTTAAGAAAATGGGTGCACAGATTCATTAACACACTGGACACAATCCCTGTCAACTGGTACCTTCAAGCGGAGCTGCACCTCGTCACTTCAGATTGGGAAGGTATAATCTAGAATTTTGTAACCACATTTTTGTTTGAAAATGAATTTCCTTCAGTAGACCAAGCATTACAGATTGCGATACATAAATTATTTAAGGAGGCATATGGCCTCCCTTTGGAGCACGAAGATGATGAATGGACCGCGCCATTCCAGAAATTGCAAGGATGTTACAACATTAATTCCGATGAAGACGATGATCCAAGGAAGGTAAACATCGTTGAGATAGAAGGCCACAAAAATGTGGAAGGACCAGGAGTTGAGCTGCCATTCATAGGACAACCGATCAAAATAAATAAAGTCAATATTGGGACAGAGGAGACATCGAAGCTTGCCAATGTCAGAGATTATTGGGATGTTGCTACCATTGACAAGATTACAGAGTTATTGCATGAATATCAAGACTTGTTCTCAACTAAGCTCACTGATATGAAGGGAATCAAAGGGCTTATGGGTGAGATGAGAATACCTTTGAAACCAGATGTGAAGCCAGTCAAGCAAAGACCTTACAGACTGAACCCAAAATACAAGGAAAAAGTGAAGATCGAGCTCGACAGAATGCTGAAAGCAGGGATTATTGAACCTGTCGAAGAGTTGGAGTGGATCAGCCTTATGGTGGTATAAGAAAAGAATATAGGATAAATCAGGATCTGTTTGGACCTCAGAAAGTTGAATGATGCCTATCTGCATGACCCTTTCCCTACACCATTCATAGACGAAGTGTTGGATAACGTGGGAGGCCAGGAAGTATATTCTTTTACAGACGGATTTTCAGGATACCATCAGATCCACATTTCCAGGGAGGACCATCATAATACTACATTTTCCACAGAGTGGGGATCCTACCAATATATAGTAATGAAATTTGGATTGAAGAATTCCCCAACCATCTTTTCCAGGGTGGTGGTCGAAGAGTTCAAAGAATTTTTGCATAAATTTTTAGAAGCATACTTTGATGACTGGACTATTTTTAGTTTGTTGAAAAATCATATTGAATGTCTAAGGCTAATGTTGGACAAATGCAGGCAGTGTCAAATTTATTTGAATCTGAAGAAATTCATCTTCTTCTCACCATTTGGAGTGTTATTAGGTCATATTGTATGCAAGCAGGGATTGTTGGTTGACCCATCTAAAATTGCAATTATAGTTGATTTTCCACCTCCTACTCTAGTCAAACAACAACGCACTACACTAGGCCATACTGGATATTAAAGGAAATTTATCAAAGGATATGCCCAAATTACAACCCCAATGGAGAAGTTGTTGAAGAAGGACTGCCAGTATGAGTGGATAGATGAATGTCAGTAGAGATTTGACACACTGAAACAAAAGATGGTTACAACACCCATTATGGTTTTTCCAGATTGGAGCAAAGAATTCCATGTGCATGTCGATGCATCTTCTATTGCACTAGGAGCAGTAATGGCACAACCTGGAGAAGGGGACATTGATCATCCATTAGCATTTTCCATCAGGAAGCTATCCACAGTTGAAGTTAATTACACCACTACAGAGAGAGAGGGACTAGCCATGGTGTATGCACTACAAAAATTCTTCCACTACTTGTTGGGAGGACACTTTAAAATGTTTACTGGTCACTCAACACTGAAGTACCTAGTCAACATGCCAGTGTTGGGGGGGCGAATATGCATATGGCTTCTGTTGTTTCAAGAATATGATTTTGAGATCATAGTTAAGCCAGGAAGAATGAACAAGGGTCCAGACCACTTATCAAGGTTGGAACATGGCAAAGAGCCTACCAGTTTGGAGGATACATTACTGGATGCACAGTTTCTCTCCATTAGAAATATTGATGACCACTTCATAAACATAGTCCAATTCCTGTCAACAGGAATGGCTCCAAGTGAGTATACAATTCCTCAGAAGAAATAACTAGTGGTACGTGCTACAGAATGTTCACTTATAGATGGACAACTATGCAAAATGAGACCGGATGAAATATTAACGAGGTGTGTTATGGAGATAGAGAAACCACTGATCCTCACAGAATCTCATGAAGGCATTGCAGGAGGACATTACGCACAGAAAGAAATTGCACATAAGGTTCTGCGAGCTAGCCTTTGGTGGCCTACGTTACACAGAGATGCTAAAGAGAATGCCAGAGAATGTGATGTATGCCAGAGAATTGGAAAACCATCCCGAAGAGATGAAATTCCATTAGCATCGCAGATGACCCTACAAGAATTTGAAAAGTGGGCCATTGACTTCGTGGGACCTATAAACCCACCAGGAAAGTGAAAAGGAGTAAGGTACATTATTACTGCGATAGAATACTTAGCTAGATGGGCTGAAGCCAGAGCAGTTAAGGACTGTAGTGCAACTACAACTGCATGTTTTATATTTGATGACATAATAACCAGGTTTTGATTCCCTAAGATCCTTATGAGTGACCAAGGTACACACTTCATAAATAAGGCAGTTGAAGCCCTGACTGAAGAATTTTCAATCCACCATTAGAAGAGTACACCTTACCATCCACAAGAAAACGGAATGGTTGAAGCATTCAATAAGATCTTGGAGACAACATTGACAAATATTTGCAGCGTGAACATGGATGACTGGGATTTAAGAGTACCGGAAATACTCTGGGCTTATAGAACCACTTGCAAGAAATTAACAATGCAGACCCCCTTCAAGTTGGTTTATGGTATTGAAGTTGTTGTCCCGATGGAATACTTAGTACCAAGCCTAAGAATTTCTTCATTTACAAACATGGATGATACCAACGTTGTTCACGAGAGGCTTGCACAATTGGTTGAACTAGAAGAAGACAGATTCATTGCAAGATTTCATCAGCAAGTTCAGAAGGAATGAGAAAAGGCCTATCATGACAGGCACATCAAGAAGAAGACATTCAAGCAAGGTGTTTTAGTACTGGTGTATGACAGTAAGTTTATCAAACACCCTGGGAAGTTCAGAACGCATTGGCTTGGACCATATGAGATTTCCTATGTTACAAAAGGAGGAGCTGCACAACTGAAGACATTGAAGGGAGACTAGAAGGAAGGATTGGTGAATGGGAGTCGGCTAAAGTTGTACTATGATAACTAGCTACCTCGCAGATCTCACTAAAAGCATGAGGAAAAAGGTCCAAGTACATGTGCATTTGAAACTGGGTACCAGACACAGAAAAGACAGTCTACACAAGGATGGAAAGGAGGCATAAAGCAGAAAGAAAGGGCTGTACTACGTAGTCCAAAATCGAAGTTAAACAAGAGGATCTGATCTGAAGTGCCTTAGGATGAGTCATAGGTGAGTGTTGGGGGCCTATTGGCCCTTGGTTATGGAAGGAATCAAAGAAAAAGGAAGGAAAGCTAAAAATCAAGCTTCACGGGAGACACAGTAACTGTCACTGAGTCGAAGTGAGCAAAAGAGAAGGAAATATGGAGTGAAGTGTGGAAAAGAAAGCCATTGGATGAAGAGACCAGGGATTACAGATCAGCAAGGAAGAAGGATCGTGGACAACTCAGAAAGTAGATCAATCCATCATTGTATGCTTTGGAGCACCGCGTGAGGAAGAAGGAAAGATAGGCTGGTGAAGCCCGGAAAAAGTGGGTCAAGTTGACCTAGGGTTTTAGACACCTAGGGTTTTGGTATATAGGGTTTTGGCACCTAGGTTTCGACCTAAGGCTGTCAGTGAGGGATTGTAATGTATAAATAAAGGTCAAGAGGACTTGGGTGGGCTGGTCATTGAGTATTGGTATGATATTGTTGTTATAGCTCTGTTGTGGAGGGATAAGATTGTATTGTGAGATCTTCAGCTGTGTGTGAAGGTCAAGTCCTGCAGTTGGGTGCACAGGAAGGGGAGAGAAATATAGCGAAGAAAGAAGATCTGGTAGCTGAGAGTGCAGATAAGAAATGTATGCTTTACCTTAATAAATCATAAGCACAGTTCTATGGAGGTATCCCTAGAGAGAGGGTGAACCACGTAAATTTTGTGTCATATGTGAGATTGATGCCTGGATCTTTGTCATTGTTATATTGTTATTTATAGTCTTATGTTAGATCAGATCTATAGCTGCACAAGATAGACCTAGATGATAAGTGATATATGAATGTTGTATTGTTGTTGTGATAGATCCACCTGACATTCCCCTGGTTGTAGAAATTCTTGTCCTGTAACCCCCCTCTTAGCTACTTCGGGTGAGACTGCATCTGCTTCGCAGGTGCTTCCGAAAGGGCCAGTAGCTAGGGATTTTTTGGGTGCTCTCGGAGTGAACCTCGGGTCTGCCTCTGTGCCAATAGTACCTATGTACAAATCAAAATTATTTTCCTAACACCATCAGTGCTCATGCAACAAATAACCGATTCCTTCTCCACATACTAAGCAACATTCTTGCCTCCCACATATGTTGTATTTATCCTCTTTGTGCCTAGGATTTTTCATGGAATTCATTTCTGTCCTTGGAAATTCATAGCCTCAAAAATACCTAATTTTTAAGTGATGCTAATGACAAAACTCCACTTATTACACTTGTTAAATCCATCTCTGATTTAAATCAAACATGTTACCCACTCATGGATTCATAGTCACTTATTTTTAACATGGTTGTTCCATCTGTTTCTTGCATTTATTTAATTAAAAAAAAAATTCTCTTACATTTGTCCATCAAAAGAGGACAGTTGGAAATTCAAACTCTTGCACAATAATTTAAATAATAACAATTAAATGTCTTAATAAAAGAAAATATGAATTTCCATAATTGGAAATTATACAATAGAATGTTTAATAATTGAGGATATTACATCCTCTCCACCTTAAGAATAAAATTTTCCTTAGTTTTAGTCCCTCCTTCCAGTCCTCTCTTGGAACAATGTTGGATATGATTTCATAATTTCATCTTCGAGCTCTCAACTAGCCTCCTCAAGACTAAAGTGCTTCCATTTCACTTTTACTTGACGATGGCTCTGTTCCGAAGTTTTGTTTATTTCTTGTCTATAATGCATAGATGCTTCTCTTAGAACTCATCTTATACTTTCATTTTCACCATGTTCGAATCAATGATGTGAGTAGGATCATGAATATATATTTTTAATAACGAAGCATCAAAAACATTATGAATTTTAAAATTAGCAGGGGTCGCTAGTTGGGATGCGACTGGTCCAATTCTAGTTAAAAATTTGAATGGACCACAAAACCTTGGTGCCAACTTGGAACATTTCCCTATCTTTAATGAGATCCTTCTTTCTTTGACTATAAGTTATACATGTTCTCCAACATTAAATTCCTTATGCTATCTTTTCTATTCTACATAGTTTTTGTGTCGGTCTTGCGCAATCTTTAAATTCGGTTGCACCTTATTGACCATCCATTCCATATCTTGGAGAATTTTTTGTCCAATCATTATTCAGTCAACCCGATTATCCCAACTGATCGATTTGTACATTTCCTTCCATACAAAACTTCGAAAGGACACATTTTTGTCGATGCTCGATAACCATTATTGTATGCCAAATTCAACTAAGTGTATATAGTCTTCCCACTTAGTTGGTTTCGTTTTTACATAAATTCTTAACATATATTCAATAATCCGGTTTGTACGTTCTATTTTTCCATCTGTTTGTGGATGATAACTTGTATTGAAATTCAAATTAGTTTCCATACCTACAAACAATTTTGTACATAAATTTGATGTAAATTATACATCTCTATCTGAAATCACAATTTTGGGCATTCCATCCAATCTGAATATCTATTTCATAAAAATTTCAGTGATATTAATAGCTTTATAAGTAGATTTCACCGATATGAAATGAACAAACTTACTCAATTTATCCACTTCTACCATAATAGAATCACATTGTCTTTGAGTTTAAGGAAAACCTGTAATGAAATCCATAGAAATAATTTCTCATTTCCATTCTAGTATAGGTAAAGTTTATAATAAACATGTTGGATGTTGATGTTCATCCTTTAATTGTTGACAATCTAATCATTTGTATAAGTAATCAATTGTTTCATATTTCATATTAGATCAATAAAATTGTTTCCTCAAGGATGCTATCATTATTTTATATCCAGGATGACCAGAATAAGGGTTTTTATGAAATTCATTCATAATTATTGATTTTAAAACAACATAATTAGGTACATATATTTTGTTTTTTAACCTCAATATTCCATTTTTTTCGATGTTTTAATCCGTCCCATCCAAATTTCCCTCATTTTTCCGCAATTGTTTTGTTTTTTTGTTGTATTTGTTGGATTACTGAGAGGGGGAGGTGAATCAATAATAGAGCAATATAATCATTTTTAACCATAAAATGCAAGTGTTATATCAATGTAGCATTATCATCCAATAATTGCAGAGTAAATAAACAATGAACAAATGAACAATCATACACATACATTGTACACCAGTGTTTTTACATGGAAACCCATAGCGGGAGAAAACCATAGAATGTTTTCTCTTATATGTATTTAATAATTACATTCATTGAAAGCACCAACTTCCTTTGTTTCCCAGCTGCAACTGGAAGGAGGCTCTAACCCCTAGTTTCTCAGGCTACAACCTTAGGGAAACTCCAACTCCAAAATTCTCTGGCTACAACCAGAAGGAGGATACAACTCCCTATGTTCTCTGGCTACAACCGTAAGGTGGCTACAACCACTTGTCATTTCCCTTCCAACCGCCCTGTCGTAGAAGTAGAATGATGGAACCATTTTCACAATATCATTGTGAGATATATTGTTGTAAAACTATACCAATCAAACTATAATCAACCTGTAATAACCTGTAACAATAACTTGTGATCAACCTATACCATAAACAAGTGCATCAACCATGCACCAACCCTGTACAAATAACTTTTCACAATAACCTTTCCAAACAACCTATAATCAACCTGTACCATAAACAAGTGCATCAACCATGCATCAACCCTGTACAAATAACCTGTCACAACAACCTGTAATTAGCATGTACCATAAAAAATTGCATCAACCATGCATCAAATACACATAAACTATGTACCTCAACCTGTACCATCAATGAGTGCATCAACCATGCACCAAACCTGTACAAATAACCTGTCACAATAACCTGTCCAAACAACCTCTAATCAACCTGTACCATAAACAAGTGCATCAACCATGCACTAAATATGTACCAATCATGCATAAAATACACATAAACTATAACTCATTGAGATGTACCAACATCATCAACTATACACCTCATGTATGTGCCAACTAATCAACTACTTGTCTCAACCATGTACCCAACATGTACCTCAACCAAAATCCCTCATCAATTTCATCATCCAAATATGATTTGTAACTCTTTAATCGACCTAGTGTATATGATCACATACCTGCAAATATTCCTTAACTTTAACAATAAGAAACTAGCATTTTCATCAAACTTTACTTTAGTCGCACATGACTAATTTTGGATTAGTCAACAACCCTAAATTCAAATAATCATAACTATGTACTTGTAATGAATGGAGATATGAAAATAATACACAATGTTCTTCAGTGTATTTTATGCAATTCCTCTAGGTTTCACTACCTGGAACCTCTCAGAAAATGAGTTATAGAAAAAATGACATACTTTGTTGAATTCTAGATTATTCTAGAGGGTGAACTTGTAGAGCGTGCCCCGTACAAAATATTTGTTGTATGGATCTAAAAATGTTACACAGAATACTACAAACTATACTCTAACCAATATTTTTTTCTTACTGAATTTGGATTTGTTATGAAGAATTTATGACATTTTTACCCGAAACACCTAATTTAGATTATTTTTGGGACTAGCCACAAACCCTATTTTCCATGGAGTGTAACTCCAAAAATACAACAACCCACAAGATCAACTTTGTATTCAATCTACTTGGATATGTTTCCTCAATGGCCTCCCAATTTCATGGTATTAATCAGTCTAGAAAAAAGCTTATTGCAAAAATGGTGAGATGACCTGTAAATAACATACCTTAGAGAGCATCATCAAAAGAATTTATCCTCCCTTGAATTTCGACCTTCTTTACTTCACCTTCCCTTTGAAATTCGAATTAGATATATTTTGGTTACCTCATTCACTTGTAGATATTCAATATGCTCAAATGTAATTAAAAATGAGAGACCCTTGCCTCTTATTTATACTTTCATGTAACTTCCTCAAGGGGTTACCTTCTAACCATCTTAACCCACTTTTCTTATTTTAGGGATAACCCACTTCTAACCACTTGTCCACTTAGTAATTTATTCATTAACTTTATTATTTAAATAATTTATTTTGTATCCACTTTGACTTATAGTACACTCGTCACTTCACTTTATTATTTAAATTACCTTCTAACCATCTTAACCCACTTTCCTTATTTTAGGGCTAACCCACTTCTAACCACTTGTCCACTTAGTAATTTCTTCGTTAACTTTATTATTTAAATAATTTATTTTGTATCCTTTTTGAATTATAGTACACTCATCACTTCACTTTATTATTGTTGGCCCTTGACAAAGTTTTGAGGATCCTTGTTCAGGTTTGACCTATTTTGGGACTTCGACAGGCTGTCGAAGGCAGAGCACAAGTCGAAGTGGAGATTGCGGGATCTCGACCCATTTTTAGGGAACTTTTGGATTTTGGTCTTATGTAACGAGTATGGGGATGTCGGCCCATGGTTTTACCCATGTTTTGGCCCTTTTTTAATGTATAAATAGATGTCTAGGCGATGTAAGAAAGAGACGGGGGCCTAGAAGAGCCAAGTGCTAAGTGCAAGTGATAGTTGTAAATGATTTGTGAATACTGTGTGAGGTTTGCAAGGCTAAGTGCAAGTGACTGTAAGAGACTGTGTAAAGGCTTTGTGTTGTACCCTAGCTCGAGGAAGGAGTATCTGGCGAGGTGCGCTCATATCTCCTTTCTTCTATGGAGTAGGATTTTGATGTTATGTGCTTGTAAGAAGCTTGACTGAAGATAATAAATAAGAAAAGAGTTGGTGGACGTAGCCCCAGGATGGGGGTGAACCACGTATATTTTGTGTTGTGGTTGCTTTGTGCATTATTGTTGTTATAGTTTTTATATGATTCATGCTTAGTGTAATGATGAATGCTTAGATGAATATGATATCTTAGTGCCTAATTATGTGAATAAGATGGTAGATATGATCTGTGTTGATATGCTTAGTGATTGAATATATTAGATCTGGATGGATACTGCGATGCTCTGTTATTATGGTTTATCTGCGTTGTAAACAAAGGTTGAATATTAATGAAATATAACTGCTAATGCTCTGTTAGGGTGTTACAATCACAAATCTGTGTCCCAGCTAAGGTTGCAGACACTGAAGTCCTGCAACCGCCCCTACCTCTACCTCGGGTGATACTTCATACGCTTTGCAAGTGTTGTCGAAAGGGATGATAGTTAGGGTTTTATTAGTGTGTTTTTGAAGCATTGAACCCTGGGTCTGCCCTTGTGTCAACAAATGGTTCCGTTGTCGAGACCTAAAACTGTGATTGCTGGGAACTGAGGAAAATAAAGAAATATTTGTGCGTAGATCTGCTTCTTTAGTGCACAGTATTCTACTTGATTGCGAGGAGGCCTTGTGCTAAGAAATGAGGAAGATATGAAGAAAAGAGGTAAGATCAGTGATTTTTTTTTATTAAAGAGGTAAGATCTGAAAGATTTGTGCTTTGATAAAGGTAAGATAAGTGGAAATTTTTGTTTCGAAAGTATGGATCTAGGTATGCTTGATAAATTTTGTCCTAGTTTGAAAATTAGGGCACAGTTAGAAGAAAGAAGATTTGATATGAATAGATCTGATAGAAAAAATGAAATATATGTTATTCCTATGCATAGAAAGAATTTTTTGACTAACAAATGGATGCAGGATCCTAGGAATAATTTTCTACCCGTTAGCTACCACGATCGTAGTGCGCAGTACAAGAAAGGCTGGGGATCATTTAAGAGAAAGAGAGGATTAACCCTTTGTTATAGCTGCAGAAGGTCGGGCCATCTTACTAAGGATTTCCCTGATAGAATACCTAGTTGTATTTGTTGTAAAGCTATGGACCATGATGTTCTGGATTGCCCTAGAATGATTGCTAAGGTTGAAAGAATGAATATGAGACAAGAAAACCATGAGAAAGGATGAGAAATTAAGACTATGGTAGAACCCAAGAAAGAATTAGAGACTGTATTACTACAAATGAAAGAAACCCTGAATGACCACAGAGATATCAACTTATCATAGATCTTCAGAGAGAAAGAGTGCATTGAAATAAGAATAGGAGACTTTGACATAGATTGTGTTCTGGATGAGGAAACACAGGTGAATATTATGACAGAAAGAACATAGGAAATTTTAGGAAATCCTTCTATGATTCCTTCATTAGGAGGAATAGGATTATTTAGAGGAAAGCTAATAACCCTATGTGGAAGACTTACCTAGATATCTATGAGTGATCATAGAACTTCGACAGAGGAAGAATTTGAGGTTATTAAATTTTTTGAGAACACCGACCCATTTGATTTATTGCTAGGAAAACCTTGGATTAAGAAAGATCAGATCTAGAGAAAAGAAGAAGAAGCCCTAGAACAAGAAAAACAAGAATTAAAAGATTTCATGACTAGGAGAATCACACACTTGATAGAAGAACAAGAGAACCATTTGAAGATGATAAAGACCAGGGATCTGGATGATGAAGCTGAAAGAAGACAGAAAGACTTGAAGAACCTGTCCACATAGGAAAGCAAAGCACCTACCCTAGATAGAGAATAAGTATTGACCTTGAATCCTACAAAATACCATCAACAACGCGAAGTTACTATGCCAAGAGGAGATAAGAATCAGAATGGGAAGAGGAACCTAGTAACACAGATCACATGGAAGAAGGATAGAAAGCTCAGCAAGAAGAAGGAAAAGTTGGAGTAATTACTGGAAGGTCCAGAGAAGACTTCGCAGAAGGAAGGTCCCCAAAATTTGAACTTCGTCGGAATATCAGAGCAACTCAGATTGGTACTTCGCCACGACAGAGCGATATAACTGCTGGAGTCGTTATGACCATTAGACCGATGCTCCAGAATGGTTAGAACATAATTTATGACCAAAAGGCTCTCTATCGGACCATTGGGACAGTGCCGTAACAGGCATAATTGCATTGATGAAGGCTTCTTGTTCGTTGGAGAGATCTGTTACCTCGCTGTCTATTTATTATGTCAAATATTGCACCGAGAACACTTTCACAAATTGTATCCGAGCCAACAAAAGAACTCATTTCTATCGCGTTGTGTTTACTGAGCTTTTGACACTTGTTCTATTACATTGAGTATTCATTCATCGACCTGAGTTATCTGATCATGAGTGTGCATGTCGGATGAACTCAAGGCCATAGAGAATTCAATTGAAGAAGTTATATTCGATCTAATTCCCACAAAAGTAATGTCCATAGAAATTCAAGCATCATCGACGCGAGGAGTACAAGCCTCCCTGTCAAATGTTCGCGGATCTAGACCATATCGAGATGCAGCCGAGAAAAGAACCAAGCATCGAGATGACTTGGAAAATGTGAAGTTAATCTAGACTATCCTGCCCAACTACATCCTGCCTCTGGCCGATGTGGTGAGTCATGACAATGTCCCAAGGGACTTCGATTACACTTTGGTTACTGCATACCTCCCGAAGGGGATATGTGTAGTTCAACCGTAACTGGATAAGATCATAGCATTAAAATTCAACACCTTCAACCTAGGGGATCTCAAGAACTACAACATGGCTTCACCTCACAGGTATTTGACTAGGATGAAGGGGAAGAAGTCGAGGATAATCCCCCAACCATGGACTCTGGACCTCACACAGTCCACAGTTCTGAACATAATGAATATACCATATTTTGGAAGGTACCAAGAGTTTAACGCATGCATTAGGATCTTGCTATTGTGCTTCCATGGTGGATATATGTGGCTAGATAGACGCATCACCGTTGATCTGGAATTGATCCATAGGATCATCGGATTGAGCATGCAAGGGCCCGACCCACAAGACTTCTACCGAGGGAAGGTTTCAGACCATGCCCTGGCGCAGAGGATTAAAGATAAATATGGCGATGCAGAAAAGGGGACATGAGGCTATAAGGTAGCTTCCATATAGAATGATGCAGTGCACCTAGCCTGCCAGTTGATCGTAGGAAATATAGTGAGAAAGAACAGACCCACATAGGTCACAGGGTTCGTTGTTGACCTCGTTGGAAAATGCATGGAAGGACTACAGATGAACTGGGAAAAGTACTTAGTTAACCAGTTAGAATTGTATTGTCGCGAAGCTCAGTATCAGGGCTATGAGTTCCATTTTAGTTGGCTACTGATCCTCATCACATTTACTGCTTGGGAGATGCTGGAAGGTGCAACCTTCCCTGACATTGAGCCATTCAAGTCGCTCACTGTGAAGTTCACCATGCTTTGGTATTCGAGCAATATGGGTAAACAATGGTAGTCTAATGCGGTATTCCATACCTACTATCTCCAGTTAAAGAGGTCTATTGGGGTTGTCCCCCATATGACGCTAAACACCCTACACCAGTTCCAACCCCTTATGAAGTTTCACGCAAATTGACACTTTATTTATATCACTTCACATGGAGACGAGAGTAAAGAAGATCTCCAATCATACTATAAGCTCATAGAGGAAGACCTAGAAGAAATAACTGAGGACTGGCTTGTATATATCCTTATCATTGTTGACCCCACAGATCTTTCTGACCCCAAACTAATCAGTAGCCTGGAGGTCACTCGCGAAGAGCATGACACACCTGGAACTAGCAGAAGGAAAAATAATGAAGAGGTCCAATAGGTGAGCAGCGCATCAGAAGAAACCACTTCAGAATCACCTGGAGGAGGAGGTGACGACGAAGTAGATAAAGAAGAGACCAATGGAAAATAATATCAACAGAAGCAAGGTGAAGTAACACCACCTAGGGATCCTTTTGATGAGGCTAATCCCTCCAAGAAAAGGAAGGTTTCTGCCAGGAAACCTACTTCCCGGAAGAAGTCCAAAGCTACTAAGACTAAGTTGCAGACTGTACTCATGCTCAATGACTTTGACTTCATAATCACAGCCATATCCAATGCCTTGCAGGACCTCTTGCAGAACATTGAAGCCGAACAAGCAGCCATGTATGATAGAAGTGAGATAGAAATCATAGGGGTACATCAGCCCCTTCACTCCAGCCGCATAGTGTCCACTGCGCCCCCACCATTAGAAGAACCAAAGTTGGTATATGAGCCTACCCAACTTCACAGAATAGCTTATGTGACTGAAGCTCGCCTTTGTCCTGCACAAGAAGAAAAATAACAGGCCATAGTGGGCCCGACGAAAGCACAGGAGGAAGTAGTAAAGAAAATCTCAGTTGCGCAACAAGAGAAGGATGAACTCCAAATAAAGTTCAAAGAGGAGAAAGAATATATCCAACAAGAGAAGGAACAACTACACGCAGAGCAGATTGGAGTAAAAGAAGAATTCAATAGAGAACTTCGCTCTGTGACAGGGTTAGAGAAAAAAGTGGAAGAACTAGTGGAGCATCAAGTAGGGAAACTTGCTTAAGCCATCTAACAACTTCAACAGAGAATAGGAGACCTAGAGCTACAAACAATGCCAAGAACTCCACAGGATGTGTGAGATGAAAGAGAAGCCACTGCTCGGAGCATAGTTGAGAGAATCAAAGCATTGGCTTTGGAATGTAAACAACTAAGTGATCGCAATGCGCAGACTTATGAGAAACTTACCGAGGACCTTGAATTGAAGACACTATAGTCACAGCTCCAGGAAGAAAAGAAACAAGCAACAATAGTACAGGCATAGTTGAAGCTCATGTTATTAGTTGAAAGAATGAAACGATCCCAGGAACAACGCACTACTCAACATCAGGTCCACACCCTACAAAGAAAAGTCATGGAAGTGACTCAAAGGATCCAACCAGTCTAGGACGAAGCTTGCCAACTATTTGAGGAGATTGAAGGTCGAGGAGCAGAGCTAGAACAAGTAGTCACTACAGTCGAACAACACTTAGAGGGACATGTCAATGAAGAAGTTATCCAAGATTTCTTTGAGCAGGAGGCCTTGTCTCAACAATAGGTCAAAGAAACTTGAGGCAAGATCGAGGCTTTTGAGGCAGAGCTACCCAGACCAGAGTGACTCGGGACAAGTCACACGTGAGTGTTGGGGGCCGGTTGGCCCTTGACCAAGTTGTGAGGATCCTTGGTCAAGTTTGACCTATTTTGTGACTTTGACAGGATGTCAAAGCCGTAGCATAAGTCGAAGTGGATATCGCAGGATATCGACCCCTTTTGAGGGAACTTTTGGGTTTTGGGCTTATGTAACGGGTATGGGGATATTGGCCCATGGGTTTACCCATGTTTTGTCTTTTTTTTAATGTATAAATAGATGTCTAGGAAATGTAAGAAAGAGATAGGGGCCTAGAAGAGCCAAGTTGTAATTTGTGATAAGTGCAAGTGATAGTTGTAAATTCTTTGTGCATAATGTGTGAGGTTTGCAAGGCTAAGTGCAAGTGACTGTGTAAATGCTTTGTGCTATAACCTAGCTCGGGGAAGGAGGATCTGGCGAGGTGTTCACAGATCTCCTATCTTCTACGGAGTAGGATTTTAATGCTATGTTCCTGTAATAATCTTGACCAAAGATAATAAAGAAGAGAAGAGTTGGTGGATGTAGCCCCAGGCTAGGGGTGAACCATGGATATCTTGTGTTGTGGTTTATTTGTGCATTATGGTTGTTATAGTGTTTATATGATTCATTCTTAGTGTAATGATGAATGCTTAGATGAATATGATATCTTAGTGCCTAATGATGTGAATAAGATGCTATATCTGATCTGTGTTGATATGCTTAGTGATTGAATATATTAGATTTGAATGAATATTGTGATTGTCTATTATTAGGGTTTATCTGCGTTGTAATCAAAGGATGAATAGTAATGAACTATAAATGATAAATGCTTTGTTAAGGTGTTACAATCAAAGATCTGTGTCCCATCTAAGGTTGCAGACACTGGAGTCCTGCAACCACCCCTAACTCTACCTCGGGTGAGACTTCATCTGCTTCGCAGGTGTTGCTGAAAGGGTCGGTAGTTAGGGTTTTTTTGGTGTATTGTTGAAGCATTGAACCATGGGTCTACCCCTGTGCCAACAATTATTTAAATAATTTCTTCTTTTCAACCACTTTGACTACTTTGACCTTTTGGGGTTTCTAGATGACTCGTGAGGGTTCTCCAACTTCACATGGCCATAACTCTCTAAGAGGAGTTATGTGACATTTCACATACCATTGGAAATAACATGACATGTACTATCCATATAGAATAGTCTTGTCTTCAAATATATCAAAACTCATACCATTATCCATCAAATAGACTTGGGTCTATTACCCAAACCATTGTGCTATCATAATTCGCTACTAGACTTTCTTCAAGGGTTGACATCAATGACAACCAACCCAAGTAATCAACAATATTTTGCATCATTTATGCTTGCATATTTAATTCTCTCCTCAAGATTACTTTATGTTTTGTTAATAATAATTTCATATATTGCATTATTTCTTCGACTAAGTGCATCTATGATTTTAATCTCATTTCCTTTGATACGTCGAACTTCAAAATCAAAGTCACTTAAAAAGGATAACCACCTTTCTTTTTGTTCTTTAAGATATTGTTGACTAAACATATGTTTCACATCGCTGTTATCTATCAATAATAATAATTTCCTTCCCATTAATTAGTGATGCCACATTCTCAGTGCATGAATTAAAACCGCTCACTCCAAGTCATGAGTTACGTAATTTCTTTCATGTTCCTTCAATTTTCGATATTCATAACATATTGTGTGTCCTTCTTGAGACAATACTCCACCTAATCCTTCTTTACTTGCATATACAAAAACTGTAAAATATTTGTAAGGATCAACCAACTTAAGGATCAGTGGGGTAGTTAGTAATCTTTCTAGTTTATCGAAACTATCTTGACATTTTTTAGGCCAAATACATTTTTATCCCTTTCTCGGAAATGATGTAACGGGATAAGAAATTTTGGAAAATCCCTCGATAAATCATCGGTAATAACCTGTAATTCCCATGAATTATTTTATGTCTAGTACATTCTTAGGTACAATCCATTCCATAATAGCTTTAATCTTTTCGGGATCTGCTACAATTCCACCTTCTGATATTACATGTCCTAGATATTGTATTTTTCTTTGATAGAAGTCATATTTGTCGAACTTAGCATATAACTTATGCTCCCTTAGAGTTTGTAATACTATTTTCAAGTGTTTCTCATCTTCTTCTTCCATATTCGAATAGATTAGTGTATCATCAATAAAGATCAACACAAATTTATCCAAGTATTGGCTGAATATACTATTCATTAGGCACATAAAAGTTGTAGTTGCGTTAGTAAGTCCAAATGGGATTACTACAAACTCTTAATGTCGATATCGTGTCCTAAAAGATGTTTTATTAATATCTTCGTCCTTTATTCTGATTTGGTGATAACCAAATTTTAAATCGAATTTAGAAAATACTCTTGATCCTCCAACCTGGTCAAATAGATCATTAATCCTGGGTAGAGGGTACTTATTTTTAATCGTCATTTTATTCAATTGACGATAGTCAATGCATAACGAGAGAGTTCCATCTTTATTTTTGACAAACAAATATTGGTGCTCTGTATGGCGAAACACTTGGTCTGATGTATCCTTTATCTAATACTTCGTGTAGTTAAATTTTTTATTTTGTCAACTCAAGGACACTCATTCTTTAAGGTGCCTTTGATATCGGTGCAGATCTAGGTAGTATATTAATAGATAAGTCTATTTCTCTTTTTGGAGGTAATTCAAGTATTTCTTCTTCAAATACATCCTCAAATCCTTGAAGGAAAGAAAATTATTCTAACCTCGGTTTTCTTTCTTTATCTATCATACTTGTTACTTGGATATCATATATTTTGCATCCTTTACTAATACACTTCTTTAATTGCATTGTTGATATTTTTCTCACAGAAATTGGTTTACTAATTCTTTGCACTGTTCTTGATACTCCACTTTCATATTTGTAAACAAACATTTTTTTAGTAACAGTTTAGTACAACTTTATTCTTTCTAACCATTCCATACCTATAAGTATTTCATATGAGCCTAAAAGTAGTATATTTAAATTTATCTTTGTATCTTGACCATTTATATCCATCTTACAATTAGGAATGAATTCCATTACTTTTCTCTGTCTCCCTGGTGCTAATTGTACTAACCCAAATTTAATATGTTTTACCTTTTTCATCTTGCTTGAGTCTACCAAAGATGGGGTAACATAACTTAAACTTGCTCTAGGGTCTATTAAAATATAATTTTTTCTATCATGAGCTTTACCTTCAATTTCTAGAATGGTGGATTGATGATCTTCTTTCCTTCCATCTAAAGCCGCATTAATTTTGTGAATACTTTTGCCAATATCTCCAACTATTGAATCTTCTTTCATGTTATCTGTAGTCTTGTTTTCATAATTTCTGTATGGATAGATTATCAGCAAATGTGGTTCGCCACATCCCCAACATTTCAATGGTTCTCTAGGATTATCATTTGTTTTCTCGAATCCCAAATTTATTGACTTGTTTCCCTGTACTAGTGGTGAGTTCCTGAAGGAGTTATGTTCTTTATGTCATTTTCACATATTACGAAATTGTGATGGCTTGAAACCCTTCCTTTTATTGCATTTCTCATGTTTTTTTTCTCTCCATGCCTTTGGATTGTCAGATCATTTCTTGTATTGTTCATTGCATATGCTTACCATTCGCAACACTTCATTCAAGGTTTTTGGATTATCAGACTCTATTTTGTCCTTATATGAATGAGGGAAGGAACTTAAAATCCTCTGAACCCTTTCCTTTTCATCTTTTATATAGGGCAAAAATCTCAACAGTTCCAAAAATTTAGTAATCAGATCCTCCACACACATTTGTCCTAACTTCAACTCATATAATTCTTTGGTTTCTCTCTCATAATAACTTTAAGAAAAATATTGCTTCTTAAAATATTTCTTAAAGTCTTTCTATTCCATTTTCTATTCCTTTAAAGCTTTGGCTAAATTTAAATCCCGCAACCATATACTAGTTTTACCCTTCAAGTTATAGATGACCATTCTTACTTTCATGTTACTAGAGTAATTGTAAATATGAAAAATTTATTTATGTACAGTAACCAAGATTTTGCCTCTTTTCCAGTTCTAGATTCTTCGTCAAAATTTGAAGGATTGATTTTATTAAACTCCCCATATAGATGATCTATCTATTTTTGTTTCTTCATTGTAGACACTCTGGTTTTAGTTATATGTGTCATTAGAAGAGTTGTTTTCTTTCCAAGTCCATTTGCTTGAATCCTTTGAAGATTTTTTACTAACTTCTTCATCCACAAAATTATTTTTGGGGATTTTTTTCATTGCTATGCTTCGTAACATCTCATTTATTTCTTGATGATCTTCCTGTGCTTTCTTTAGTTTCTCATTATTATATTCTTGAATGTTTGTAATTCTACTATTAGATTCCTCATTGTTTCCAAAAACTGTGTTGCTAAGCTACTTTCATTGGGATGTTCAGGATTTCTATGAGGTTGTTGATTATTATTCCCTTCGGGCTTGTCTTCTTCTCAATTTTGTGAGGACATGATTACAAAAAATTGAAACAGTCTGTTTGTAACAATGAACAATTTACTTGTTAGTTTTTTATCAGAAAATTTATATATTGATGGTGATTCCTATTAAGGCCTAAGTGTTGTAACCTACAAATCTGATACCATATGTAATATACCCCATAATCGCTATAAATGTTTTTATGAATAAGGTCTTAATGCTAAATTTACTTAACAATATGAGTTTGGTTCTTTTAAAACTTCTATTGATTTGATTGTCGACAAAATTTTCTTGATAGAAAGATCCTGGTAAGGCCTAAACTCGTAACTTATACTTACCTTATCACTTATTAACAGTAGTCTAGATTCAATATATTTCTAATGACAGAGATGATCACCATCAAATATTTTATAAATGTTTGATGACCTTTCTACAAGATCGTTAAACATATAATGGTATAAATGTTCGTTATCATTTTTATTCCTATTATAAGTTCATTAATTAAAGGATTTTTAGTATTACTACATTTACTATAATATCCTTTCAATATCCAAGGAAATCTCTCATGGATTATTTGTAACACTATTGATCTATTCAATCAATACAAATTATTATCTTTATGCCAAATAAGAGTTGTAGTTTTTTGTTTCCTTTCGGTTTGTATTATATACAAAGGTTAATTATGAGATTGACAAGGATGAATATGTATGGAAACAAGGGGTTTTTAAGTCTTTATAAGGTTCCATAGGATTTAGACATATAGTCCAATTAGGTAGGTTGTCACCATACTATCATAGTAGTTGAGCCATTACTTCCTCAGTACGGATAAACTAACACCCCATGAGCTAGACTAACTATACACCAACGCGTTCCTGCCTTAACATGGCTTCTCCGAACACAAAGATAGATAGTTACATAATTTTCATAGGTAGTACCCTTGTGTTGGTTTCTTGGTAACCTTTATTCTCAAAGCATAAGTAAGAATGCTTCTCCTAACATTCACTTTTCATATGGTAATTCATTAGGTTTTGGTTGTGCTACTCTGCAAATTATTGGGAAAGTATTTCTTGGGGAGAACTTGGAGCTATCACCTCGGATCCTGAAGATATTCGACGACCTATTCAAGATAGGTAAACTTCTAAGAGACCCTTGTTTTTATTAATGTGAAATATTGGATTGG
Source organism: Picea engelmannii (assembly GCA_009831015.1). NCBI lineage: Eukaryota > Viridiplantae > Streptophyta > Pinopsida > Pinales > Pinaceae > Picea > Picea engelmannii. The sequence goes on along the minus strand of ML782329.1, from coordinate 673,144 downwards.
TGGTGTTATGTTTTGCTCAACCCTGTCTCTATGTGATAGAGAAATCTCATTTTAATTAAGAAAATTTGGTTGTTGTTCTCCCTTTGTAAAAATTTGTACCCATCCTTCGACTATATTTTGTCGACCACCCTGGGTTATTAATCAAAAATCTATCGAAAACAAGTGGAATTATACTTTCATAGAGAACAAACATTGTTATGCACTTATAGTTATTTCGATGGTAAATTTATAAGTTGAAAGAGGTATACTTCCCTGGTTTCTCATTGTACCATAAGGAGTTTTACTTTCAATGCATACATAATCTTTAGCTAGGATCCTTTCTTCCTAGAGTGACACTTGCTTGAGATACCATAGGGTTATACCAAAATACAATATTCTCCATAGTTCCTTGTTCCTCTAGTAAATTATTTTTTCCAAAAGGACTCTAGTTTACCACATAGATTTTATCGCTTTTCTTCTCAATATTTTATTTATAATAACTTCCAGTTACGATTAAACCCATGCCTAAAAAGAAAAAAAAATGAAGAAGTAAACCCTAATCCATTTTTGTTTATTTTTCTTCGATTATGTACATAACTACTTAGGTTTAACGAATGACTCCTCATCAAGGTGTCTCAAGGTTTGAATCCTTTTGAGCAAATGTATACGATTATTTTTTTAAATTTTTCTACTATATATATATATATATCAATATATATCTATTTTTTAATATCCAAGAATTAATAGTTTGACACATTTTGATAATATGCTTACTTCTTTTGTTTGAAATCAAATAAATTTTTGATCAATAAATTTTGTTGTGAGAAAGAAAACATCTATTATGGAGGTATAATTTTTCTTCTTGTTGATACCCAAATTCAAGGGTAATATTTTAATGATGGGTTGATCCAAATTTTATGAGCAGAATGAAATGAATAAAGATCTATATTAATAACAAAGAGACTCAATGAACAATAACAGAGATACAATGAAACTTTCCTTCTATTAATAAATAAATATGTTGAAACTATAAAATGCAGACTGGAACAAGCTTGCTAGAATGGTGGCAAATTATCTCTGAGAAGACATGTGATGGTTGTGCTCATTCACAAGAATATGAGTACAATGAGGCTTCAAAATCCATTTTACATCAAACATGAATTCCAAATCCATAGACATCCAAAAAACTAACCCTAGGATATGAAGAGCCAAAAGTCATGTGGGCCCCATTGGGATAAGTTAGCACATCAACTAACCCTCAAGCAGAAAACATTGAGATTATCCAAACCTAGGAACATAGTGCACATCAAAGAAAATTATGTCCTTCAGTCTTCAATTGAATAATTCAGATTGGAAACACATAAAATTATAATAGAGAAGGGAGAAACATAAACAAAGGCATAATGCACTTCACCAACATAAATGACACAAGAATCATGTCAATGTCTCAACTGTATTACTGAAATTTTGAAAAAAGGAGGCCCTGTGAGCTCTGATACGATATTAATTCCATCCTTATAACATGTCCCAATTGATCAACCCTTTTTACATTTGAATTATAAAAAAATATAGAACAGAATATCCCCTAGGCTTAGGATGTCAAAAGCAACAACTTGGCCAAAAATATAAACAAATCCATGAAAATTTTGAACTGTCTACCATGAAAGATGGGCTGAACTACTGAAAATAGGGGTCAACTCAGACGCTTGTATCTTCAATAATATGAAAAATATGAGAAAAATGAAAGCCGTTATTGTACATGATCTCGTCCTGAGTAAAAAACACTCTCAGGTTTTCCAAATTCATCTCCAACTTTCCAAAACAACTACCACAAAAACATGACAAAATCAAGAAACATGGAATCCTGAACAATAGTTCTTAGAGATGGCTTCATTTCTCCCAATTCGTGATACATGTACAAAAAATGAGAGAGGTTATTGTTAGTCATCCAGTTATGGAGAAAAACCTCTCTTCGTTTCTCAAAAATCCTTCCGGGTTTCCTGTAATCATCCTTGGAAGACAGGTGGTCAAACAGGGAAAAAATGGTTTTGATTTTGGGAAAAGCGGTTTTGGAGGGGATAGGTGGTATCTCAGACCCCCCTAGGGTGGTAAGTGGTATTAGGGGGATGGGGGTCCGCTAGAACTTGGTGGTGACAAGTGTCCGGGGGAAAACCCCTTTTCCCGGACCCTTCTTTTAGTTGAGTGACGTAGGAGGGAGGGTCCAGGATATGGGAAAAGTTGTGTGGGTTTAGAACTTAGGTTATTTTTTAGTTTTTTATTTTTTGTTTTATATGTTTTGTTTTATTTTGTTTATTTATGTTTTTTTTTAATTCATTTTTTATTTTATTTTTTTTCTTTTATATATGTTTTATTTAATTTAAAATTTAAAATTGTTTTATATGTATTTTTATTATGTTTTGTATTTTTAATTTTTTTTTGAAATGTTTTTAATTATTAAAAATTTTATAATGTTTTTGTTTATTGATTATTTATTTAAAATTAATTATTATCCTAACCCAATTACTAATTATTAACACTATTAATTTAAACTAATTAATTATTTATTATCAATTACCCTATTATACTAATCTAATTACTAACCTACTAATTAATTCTTACACTATTAATTTAAATACTTATTAAACTAATTAATATTTTATTATCCTAAGGCTATCTAACTTTGTTTATGCAGGGATGAGAGGTGGGTGAGATGTAGCCAATGAGAAGATAAATGGATAGGGGAGTGAGTGGCACAAAGGTAAATGAAGGATAAAATTGGGTGATGAAGGGTCATGTTAAATGTATGGAGGGAGAAATGAAATCAACCGAGCCTAGCAAGCCATATGTCTTCATCACGAGAGCAATTCCAAATAGGTAGTTGAAGATTCAAATTACCTATGATTATAGGACCCCAACATAGGCTCCACCTGGGGATGAAAACTCTTTCAAGAGGTGACAAGAACCACAAAACTATGAACACGCCGACCAGTGCTTTATCAGGGGTTGGTCCCAAAACTTTATTCTGCAACCTGTACTTGTTTTGATCTTTCAATTGAAACCAAATCAAACTGAAGACTGAAATTTGAAATTGAGATTGAAAATTTGTTGAAAGGGATGCTCAAAGAGATGAGCTTATTTGCACACTACTACCTACCCTATACTGCTAAAACTCATGTTGAATCAAATAATACAAAAATGCCAATGAAGCCAGTCAAGTAGTTGTTGAAGCAAGTGGATTTCTTGACTTCCTGTTAGCACAATCAAAAGGACAACTTGAACTTTTGTCCACAGAGTCAAAACTGCAAAGTGTAATGGCCACTGCTGAAAACATGATTGATATTTTATGCTGAAAAAATCTTCCATGTAGTCTTCTATGGGATCAGGAAAGGCACGACCTATTTCTTGACTTTCACCAAATTTATGGTCATAATTGGGTGTGACACATATGCTTTTTACATCATTATACAGTTCCTGATATGGCTGCAAATTTTCCACTGAACTTTGAAATGAGACTCCTGTTGAAACAGACCATGAAAGAGACTGCATAATCATGTATATATCATAAATTATTTTAAGTTCATATCTATTCAATGAACCATGACTTTGAAAACACAAGTCATCCAACACATCAGATATTGGGTCATGTAGAAATTGGGAGGACTGCTTCATTGGTTCCAATACAAAATCCTGATTTTCTTTGTGCTTATCATCCATGACATGATTAAACTTTTTCTTCAAAAACTGAAATGAATTGAAGGTTAATGGTATAGAGTTATAATGCATTAATTCATCTTTTGTTTGAAGATCAATGTAACTCAGGGGTTGTAAATTTGGATCAAGAACAACTTCTATGCCATCAATGACATCTCCCACTGATTCATCAGAACATTCTCCATCCTTACTATTGACAATTTTCTTATAGTTTTCTCTCAGAAACATAAATGAAGAGAAACATAAGGGCATAGATATTTCACTTACTGTAAGATTTGCTTCATTTTCCTCATTATTGTCATAATTGTCGTGCAAAGGTTGATTGTCATATTTGATCTATAACTGAGCTTACTTCTCCCAAAAGAATGCCACTGGTTGCTTTGAACAATCAACATTTGTTTTAGACACATAATCATCATCATACTGATCATACTAGGGTAGATTATCCAGGTAAGAAATGTCATCAAACATGCACATCATATCATTTGGTTGTTCATCTGCAAGTTGATTTGGAGTTTCATCTTTGACTGTGTTGTCAATTGAATACATGAAATAATCATTTTCCAATCCATGATACCAAGGGTGAGCTGCAAAGTGTTTGGGAATGGTGACAATTTATTTCTTTGTAACCAATGGAACATGATGCCCTTGAAAAAAAAGTTCATTTCCCATGATGAATTTCTGCATCATTTATTTCATTGTGTTGGTCAGAATGTCCATTTTAGCTTCTGAAGATTTCAACTGCTCCTTTGCTATTTTATCCATTTCTTTTGCCTTGATCTTTGAACTTTTGATCAACAAATTAACTTCCACACTAATTTCATTGTCCTGCATCTCCTTGATTTTAGTAGTGTTCCTTTCTCTTGACTGAAATGCCATCTTTGAATCAAAGTCATCTGGGTAATGTAAGAGAGCTAAACTAGGAGGTGGACTTATATCAGCATGCATGAAATTATAAACTTGATTGAATCTGGCTGAAAAGTGTTGCACTATCTCTCCTGTCTGTCTTTTCAAATTATCATATTCTTCTAAAATGAGAAACAAATTTCTCTTGATATCCCATTTACCAAGGAAGACTTCTACAAACTGATGAAAATTGGATATGCTTGCATATGAAAAAAATTTGAACCATTCCTTAGCTCTATATTGCAAAGATAGAGAAAAAAGTCTAATGCAGACATCATCTTCTTCCACCTCAAACAGATCAAGAAAATTATCAAAACCCTAAATGTGTTTCTCAGCAGTGATGTTACCATATTCTCCATCAAACCTGGGAAGATATTTGATTTAGGTGGATATCTATGGCCACCTACCTTTTCCAATTGACTCAAAACAATTTTCTGACAATTTTGGTAATTTACTATTTTTAGCAGTTTTTAACTTCCGGGGCCATTTTGAGGCCTTAAACGCCATTTTTTGGAAAATATGGAGCAATATGGATGTTAAGAACCAAATATCAATATAGCATAGATAAACCTCAAAAAAAGTACTCAACGCCTTGAAAAAGAGATAATTTCAGATAATAAGCCTCTTCGAGGGGGCAACCTCCTTTTACCCCACTTAAATGTTCAAGTACAAGATGATTCCAAATGAAAATGACTCCTTGGTATATATAGGAGACTAGGAGATATAATTACAACTAATGGACTAAAGATGACATAAATAAAATAACATTACTAATATAACATGCCCCAATTAAGGGGTAATGAGCCAATATTAGGGTTTAACATTCCCCTCCCCTTGAGACAAGTGTTGTCCACAATGCTTGAGTAACTCTGGATTCTTCTATATAAAATACTCATCTTCCCAAGTGGAATCTTTAGCCGGTAGTTTCCTCCATTTAATGAGATACTCTGAAATGGATCTATTCCTCAGCTGACGAATTCTTGTGTCAGTGATGGCTTCAGGCTCCAATATGATTTTTCCTTCCTCGTCAAGT
>ML782329.1:650506-664629 GCA_009831015.1 Picea engelmannii | reverse complement strand
AAGCAATTGAGATCTTTGGCTAATTTATAGTGAATGAAATTATGAGTACTGCCAGAATCAATTAGGACTATTACCTTTTTCTTTTTGATGTATCCTTCGATCTTGAGGATTTGAGGAGTGCTAATTCCAGCCAATGCATTACATGATATCGTAGGAGTCAACTCTTCATATGAAATTGCTTCTACGTTTTCATCTTGAGATGGTTCTTGTTCTTGTTCTTCTTCCTCTTCACAATCTATGTAGAATAATTTCTTCTCACCACATGTATGTCCCTTACTTTACTTGTTGTCACAATTAAAGCATAAACCTTTTTCTTTTCTTTCCTCCAATTGTTGAGGTGTTTTAGAAGAAGGAGCATTGTTCTCTCTATAGATGTTAGGATAGGTCCTTCTAGTAGCCATAGCCATATTTTTACTTTCATTTCTTGCCACCTTAAATGCATTCTCCAAGGATTTGGGTTCCCAAAGGTGAACCTCATGTTGAATGTTATCCTTTAAAGTTCCTATGAGTACATCAATCAAGTGCTCATATGAAATATCAGTTACCTTTATATTCAATCTTTGGAAGTTCTCAATGTGCTCGGTAACTGAACCCTTTTGCTTGAGATTTATCAATTGGCTAAAGAAGGTATTGCTCCTTGTATCCTCATAGTGTGCTATCATTTCTTTCGTGAAAATTGTCCAAGTGATGAGTGATTTGCGAGAACAAAGCCATCGATACCATACAAATTGATTAGGTTCTAAATATAAAGAAGAAATTCATACCTTTTGTGTTTGTGGCACATTATGGAGATCAAAGAATTGCTCCATCTAAAGTATCCATGTGATTGGGTCCTTGCCATCGAACTTCCTCATATAAATCTTAGGAACGTGGTTGGTCTTCAAGCCAAAGTTGGAGTTTCTCCATTCTTGATTAACCTTCCTTGTGTCCTCATCATGAATTTCATGGGATGCATTTTCACTTTCAGGTGTCTTCTCTGTTACAAATTTTTTCAATACTTCCATGATCTCCCCTTTTAAACCATTCATCTTAGTATCCAACTTAGCTTCCATTGAACCCATCTTCTTTTGTAGTTCATTTATGTCCCTACGCATTTCTTCACCTTCATCAAGAGTCCAAGTAGGATTTTCTGGAGGCTTATTTGGTGTAGAAGGTCCCTTTCTTGGTGGCATGTTGGCCAAGTATCACTTTTGAACCTTGATTTTGAGGTGGTTCTGCTAGACAATATTTCTTTTGTTGTATCTCCCAAGTTTCGTCCCTTTTGGGTATGAAAATTTATTTTATGTAGTTCCCTGATATTTCTTCTCTACAATGCCAAAGGTCTGATCAAAATTGGATGTGCCAAGTGGAATTTACAATAACTTCCCCGCAACTTGCTAATTTTTGGCCTTTCCAGGAGATCTCACTTATATAGCGTTCGCCTCACAAAATAATTGATATAAAATTCTGAAACTTACACCAGAAATACTATAGACTATCCACGATCCAATGAAAGAAGTCCCACTCAATTTGGATACTCTAGAAAGAAGTTATGATTGTTTTACCTGGAACACCTTCTTGAGACTAGTCAATAGGACTATTTAGATACCCTATCTTACACAGGGTGTATCTACAAATTTAAGATGACCCAGAAGCTGAACATTGTACCAAAGATACCTTACTTATTTTTGTAAATAGCCTCCAGAGTTTAGGGTCTGAAACGTTACATAAAAACATTTATAGCGAAAATTCCGCAATGACTTAGTTCAAGATGATTCCAGAACCCTATCTTGTACAGGAGGTATATCCGAAAGTATAATTCCTCAAGAGCTTAATTTTGAGCCCAAAGTACCTTGATCCGTTTACTAAATACCCTCCAAGTCGTTCCTTCTGAAATGTTGTATAAAAAAAGTTATAGCGAAAATTACAAGGTGTCTCAGATGTAGCAGCGAAACCCCAAGACCTTGAGCTCTGATACCATATTTTAAGAACCAAATATCAATATTGCATAGATAAACCTCAGAAAAAGTATTCAATGCCTTGAAAAAGAGATAATTTCAGATAATAAGCCTCTTTGAGGGGGAAACCTCCTTTTACCCCACTTAAATGTTCAAGTACAAGATGATTCCAAATGAAAATGTCTCCTTGGTATATATTGGAGACTAGGAGGTATAATTACAACTAATGGCCTAAAGGAGACATAAATAAAATAACATTACTAATATAATATTCCCCAATTAAGGGGTAATGAGCCAATATTAGGGCTTAACAATGGAGGTTCCTTAGATATTTCCTTCAAAATAAATATCCTCGACGATACCTTTCCAACGAGTTATCATGCACCTAAAACGAAGATCGTATGCAAAAGTTACAACCCCAGGAAGTTGATGTACTAACTTACCCAAACGGGGCCCACATGAATTTTGACGCTTCATCTTCTAGGGTTAGGTTTTTGGATATCTAGGGTTTTGGGAATTCATGTTTATTGTAAAAAGGCCTTCAGAGCCTCATTGTAATCATCTTCTTATGATTGCGAGTAGCATTCACATCTTTTCTAAGAGATAAGCTGCCACCATTCTAACGAGTCTTTCACTCTGTATTTGTATAGTCTCTGTACATTTCTTTCATTAATAGAAATCGTGTATTACTATATATCTGTGTTGATGGTTGCATATCTGATACATTTATGTTATATTATTGAATATCCACGATATCTTTGTGTATTTATTTATTATATCTCCGCTCTCATTTCATGCCAAAAATAATCTGGATCAATATTTGTAGTAATTGACAGGGAAATCATGGAGTATAGTGGGTAAGATAAGAGGCTTGTATCTATCTAGAATATTTACAAGTGTAGGAGTATGTACATGGGTTGTAAAACTAGGATTGATATCTTGATGTTCCTCAGGTTGAATTTGATCAACATGAGTTTCAACAATATGGTCTTGTCTAGGTTCACAAAAGGGAAGAAATAATTAAAAATAAAACGAATTACATATTGGATAAAATTCCAACTTGCATACCTGATCTTTTCAGATTGTCTTGTCATTGTTTCAGGTTCTTCCTCTAGTGGAGTCTTTGGAACTGATTGGAGTTGATTGGATTTCCCAGGTGGATGATTCAGGATTCTTATGTCTGATCATTGTCCACCATCAGTAATCAGATCTGGAACTTGATATGCTTTCTAAGGAACATTCCTCGGTATGGTCTCCACTATGTTATCACTTTGTAATTTCTCAGGCTGAAGAAGAAATGGGAAGAGATAAATACAAAACCCATTTGGAGTCAAGGATATAGCCCTCCACAACTCAGAGAGGGATCTCTCTATGTGATTTAGTTTTGTTTGGATTGGATGTTATTCTAGTTATAAGAGTACAGGGTTTGTTTTTTAAATTGGTTGGATGGAACAGGGAGGGAGGGCCATTGGACAATGGAGCCAAAGAGGCCTGATCCAATCAAGACAGGTTCTACAATAAACATAATAGGGAAGGATAAGAACCTATGTTGGATTCTTAAGATTGATGAGTGATTTGAAAATGAAGGTGTTTGGATTGGATTATACCAGAGCAGTTAAGAATTCTAGAACTAACCCTCAAGCATAAAACATTAAGATTATTCAAAGCCAGGAACATAGTGCACATCAAAGAAAATTTTGTCCTTCAGTCTTCAATTGAATAATTCAAATTGGAAACACATAAAATTATAACAGAGAAGGGAGAAACACAAAAAAATGTAGAATTCACTTCACCAATATAAATGACACATGAATCATGTCAATGTCTCAACTGTATTACTAAAATTTTGAAAAAAGGAGGCTCTGTGAGCTCTGATACAATATTAATTTTGTCCTTCTAACAGGTCCCAACTAATCAACCCTTTTACATTTTAATTATAAAAATATATATAACAAACTCTCCCCCAATATCACGAGGTCGAAATCAACAACCTGGCCAAAAATAGAAACAAATCCCTGAAAATTTTGAACTATCTGCCTGAAAGATGGGCTGAAATGCTGGAAATAGGGGTCAGCTTAGATGCTTGTATCTCCCAAAATATGATAGTTGTGAGAAAAATGAAAGCGATTATTGTACATGAGCCCGTCCTGAGTAAAAACCTCTCTCCATTCTTCCAAATTTATCACGATATTTCCAAAACAACTACCACAAACACATGACAAAATCAAGAAACATGGAATCCAGAAAAATAATGCTCAGAGATGGCTTCGATTATCCCAATTTGTGATACCTGTGAAAAACCTGAGAGGAGTTGTTGTTCTTCAACCCATTTCAAAGAAATAATCTTTTTGTTTCTCAAAACTCCTTATTGTTTTCCTGGAATCGTCCTTGGAAGACAAGTGGTCAAACAGGGAAAAAACAATTTTGATTTTGGGGAAAGCAGTTTTGGAGGGGGATAGGTGGTATCCCGGACCCCCCTAGGGTGGTAAGTGGTATTAGGGGGGGGATTTAGTAGCACTTGATGGTGAAAAGTGTCTGGGGGAAAACCACTTTTACTGGACCCTTCTTTTAGTTGAGTGACGTAGGGGGGAAGGGGTCCAGGATATGGGAAAAGCTATGTGGGTTTAGAACCTAGGTTATTTTTTAGTTTTTTATTTTTTGTTTTATATATGTTTTGTTTTATTTTGTTTATTCATGTTTTTTTTTATTCGTTTTTTGTTTTATATATGTTTTATTTAATTTAAATTTCTAAATTGTTTTATATTTATTTTTTGTTTTATATGTATTTTTATTATGTTTTGTATTTTTAAATTATTTTTGAAATGTTTTTAAATTATTAAAAAAATTATAATGTTTTTGTTTATTGATTATTTATTTAAAATTAATTATTAGCCTAACCCAATTACTAACCTAATTACTAATTATTAAGAATATTAATTTAAACTAATTAATTATTTATTATTAATTTCCCTATTAAGCTTATCTAATTACTAACCTACTAATTAATTCTTACACTATTAATTTAAATACTTAAATTAAACTAATTAATATTTAATTATCCTAAGGCTATCTAACTTTGTTTATGCAGGGATGAGAGGTGGGCGAGATGTAGCCAATGAGAAGATAAATGGACAGAAGATAAATGGACAAGGGAGTGAGTGACGCAGAGGTGAATGGCAGATGCAACAGGGTGATGAAGGGTTGTGCGAAATTTATGGAGGGAGAAATGAAATCAACCGAGCCCAACAAGACAAATGTCTTCATCACGAGAGTAATGCCAAATAGGTAGCTAAAGAATCAAATTACCTATGATTATAGGACCCCAACACCCCCATCATATGAGGAAAATTATGTTGAATTTGACCCCGGGTGAGCCTCTTGCCTTGGTGTAGGAGATGCCATGCTTTGATAACCCGATAACATTGGATCTTTTGCTGGTGAGTTCCCTTGACTTGTGTTTCCACGATATGATCCTTGGATTTTTGTTCCATACATTCAGGGTTGAGATCGATTGGTGTCAATTGTTCTGCTATCTTTGAGGTGTCCAATAATGGTGGAAAATATGGTTGAAATAGATCCACATTGAACACTGGGTGAAATCCAAGGAAGGGGGGGAATTTGAGTTCAAAATCATTATCTCCCATTGCCTTGGTGATGGTGTAATTTCCATAGCAGAGTGGAATAAGCTTCTGGTGGGGCCCTATAAGGAATTCTTTCTGCAAGTGAAACCAAACTTTGTCTCCCACCTAAAACTTGTGTGGCACCTGACATTGATCATGGTGTTGTTTTTACTTGGCATTGGACTTATTTAAAATATCCTGAACTTGTTGGCGGATGTGCTAGATCCATTCAATGAACTGGGTGGCTTCATCAACTTAAGTTTGAGAATGGGACGAGTCATCCTCGGTGGTTGCAAGGGGTAGTGCAACATCCATGGGACCCAATGGTTGAAATCCCAACCCCACCTTAAAGGGGTTGGGGTCAGTTGAGTTATGTATGGATCTGTTGTAGCTGTGATGAACATGGGAAATACTATCATCCCATATGCGGGGGTGCTTGTAATTGTACATGCACATGATATGCATGATCATACAGTTGACGACCTCGGTTTGGCCACCCATTTGGGGGTGGAAGCCAGTGGATTTGTTGAGCTTGGTGTCTAGTAGTGACCATAGGCTCGACCAAAATGTGTTAAGGAACAAAATGTCTCGATATGATATAATGGTTTATGGTATCCCAAAATGTACCCACACTCATTCAAAGAAGAGCTTGTCAATGGCATCTGTTGTGATTCTCTTCTTGTAGGTGGATAGAATTGCCATATTGGAAAAGCGATCAACAACCAAAAAAACACAGTTATTTCCTCTCTTGGTGGAAGGAAGGCCTGACATGTAGTCCATTGTGATGGATTCCCAAGGCATGTCAGGAGTAGGAAGAGAGGTGTATAGGCCTTATTTCTTAGTGTCCATTTTGGCAGTAACAAAGACAATGTTGGACCTAATGTACCTTCTCACATCTTGTCGAAGTTTCGGCAAGTAGAAATTTTGTTGTAGCACTTCCACCGTATTTTCTACGCCAAAGTGTCTTTCCACCTGACTATAGTGGGATTCCAAAATCAGCTTCACTTTCTCGCTTGATGGAATGCAGAGATGGCCCAGATGGCACAACAACTCGTCCTAAATATGGAAATTAGTGACAATTGTGTTTTCACATAACATCTGGTAGGTGATGGAGAAGTTAGGATCTTTCTCATAGATTTGGGGCCATCCATAGGTCTCGTGGCCAAAAGAGTTTATCATTGTGGTGAGTGTCACGACTAGAGGTCGGTTGAGGAAATAAATGACATGATTGGTACTTCATGTCTTATACTTGATGTTGAGGTGGAACTGCTACAAGTATGTGGAGCACTTCCAATGGTTGTCATTCTGTAATTTTCCTTGTGTTTGCATGACCTACATCGGATTATGATTAGTGTGGATGACTATCTCCTTCCTGAGAATGTAATGTCTCCATTGGTGGCAGACATGCACAATGGAGTACATTTATTTGTCTAAGTAGGGTACTTACAGATAGTATCTGATAGTGTCTAACTATGATAGGCCACGTGGTGGCCGTGCTAAGTGAGAACTGCACCCACAACATAGCCTAAAGCATTTGTCTCGATCTCAAAGGGATATTGCATGTTAGGTAATAAAATAACTGGGGTTGAACACAAATGTTTCTTCAAATCATCGAGTGCTTGTTGTTGGGAAAGGCCCCACATAAACGTTGTCTTGCCACCACCCTTGGTTATTTGGCTCAGGGCCCATGCAATATGGGAGAATCCCAACACGAACCTGTGATAGAAATTGAAAATTCCTAAGAGTAATCGAAGCTCATTGAGCATGGCTGGGGATGGCTAGTCATAGATGACCTGTATCTTGGCTAGATCCATGTGCACACCATGCTTATCAACAATGTATCCTAGGTACTAGGACATGTCCATGCCAAACGAGAATTTTTCCAAGTTGGCATATAGATTTTGTTGTTGCAGAGTCTACATAACCTATTGAATATGTTGCAAGTGTTCCTCCAAAGTCTTGTTGTATATGAGGATGTCATCCAGATACATCACTACAAAATAATTGGTGAAAGGCCGCAAGATATCTTCCATCATCCTCATGAAATTTTTTTATGCATTTCTCAAACCAAAGGGCATGACAAACCATTCAAAAAGAACTTCTTTTGAATTGAAGATAGTCTTCCATACATATGTCTTCTCTATTTAGACTTAATGGTATCCATATTTTAGATAAATATTACTGAAGTATTTGCCCCCCTTGAGTCGATCAAGGAGATTGTTGATTTGAGGAATAAGGTATTGATTCTTGACTGTGATTTTATTTAGAGCCTCGTAATCAATGCATAGTTTCCAGGTCCTATCTTTATTTTTCACAAGCACAATTGGGCTTCCACAAGGTGATGAGCTAGGTAAGATGTGCCCCTCATAGAGAAGTTCTTGGATTTGATGTTTGATATCCTCATTTTCTAACAGAGAGCAGTGATAGACTGGCCCATTGGGTAATGGTGTGTCGGGGGTCATATCGATGGAATGCTTGACCTGATAGTGCAGAGGTACCCCATTAGGTGAGGATGAGAGTCTTTGTATTCTTCCATGACCTTATCCAATTGATTCTATTGCATGGAGAGTTCGAATGTGGAGGCTGTGTATGTGGCTACAATATTTCGCTCACTTTGAGAGTGAATCACAAAGAATACAAAATTCCTTTTCTGAGAGATTACATTCCTACATTGCTTGGAAGAGATCAAGGAAATGGGTCTAGGTGTGACTACCTTGGGGTCCTATACAATTTCTTTTCCAAAGTAATAATAAGACTGTGAGGCCTAGACTCATATAAAACATGGTGTTTCTATAAATAAGGTTGGCCCAAAAGAAAATCACAAACTTCAAGGGGAGAAACATCACACAATACCTCATATTTGAAGGGCTTGATGCCATAGGACATGTGACACTGTTGGATGACGTGAATATTTATTCCTTGGTGGATCCATCTAATGGTGTTGGTTTATGGGTGCATCATTTTCAGCAGGGCCAATCACTTGATGACTTCCTCTGAGATGAGGTTCTTTTGGCTACCGCTATCAATGATGAAGTGCAGTGGGGCTCCTTTGAACCACATTTGTGAATGAAATAAATGCTCAACTTCCTCTAGCTCATTAAGTTCACTGAGATGGATTTTTGTGGTAGCAACGATAGCTTGAGGTTCCACATCAATCATCTGTCTCCCCTTTTCTGGTTCTGACTTTCAGTCGGAACTCACATCTGATTCATAGGATTTCATCTCAGCCTCCAATGATTACTTTGAGTGAAAATCAACAGTGTTATGCTAGGGGATATTATGGAAGTCGCATCACTTCTTGGTATATTTCTTCGTCTTTCCATTGTCCTTATTTGTTTGTGGCTTATAATGGTTGTCCTAAGGCTGTCCATCTTTTCTCTATTCTTTTTTCTATGGGTAGGGGATTCCCTTGACCTACTTCTGCTATGAGGGGTTCCAAGTCCCAAAATGTCATGTACATTAGCACTAGATGTTGCTCAGAATCTTTGATACCCATATTGGTGCGCAAGGTATGTAAGATGTTTGTGAACTCTCGCACTGCTTAGTCCCTTTCCTCCCATAATGTGGTGCATCTTGTATCCAAGTCATCATAACTTCTGACATGGTAGTATTGTTCCTTAATAACATCCCTAAAGGACTCCTACGTGAGTGCGACTGTAAATAATGAGGGTTCATTTGTTTCATTTTTCTCACAGAAAGTCTCCCACCAATCTTCGACATGGGGGACAACTTTGAGGAGCATAAAATTAATATTTTCTCTATTCGAAAATTTATGGACAAAAAAGTACCCTTCTAGCAGTTTCAACCATTTTTCTACGACATATACATCTATTTGAACTTCAAATATAGGAATGTCAATGTTGATATGTACCTTTAACAGGGAAACGCTTCCACTCAAGGAAGATCTGTCACTTGTTGGTAGTCGTCGAAGGATTTGCACAAAACTATCCATCATCTCGTTCCTTTGTTGCACGAGGGATTCCTAAAGAAATAGTTTGAAATAATCTCATGTTCCATCATATTTGTTTTATCCCACCATGGAAGGTCACTTGGGCATGTGATATATTTTATCCTCAAGAGAAACAAGATCTAGACCCAACTCTTTGTACCCTGACCTCATTGGGGACATGCATTAAGAACGAAAATGATCAGACTACTCTGATACCATTGATCTGGATTTTATGAGCAGAAGGAAATGAATACAGATCTATATTATTAACACAGAGATTAAATGAACAATATTGGAGATACAGTGAGACTTGGTTTCTATTAATAAAGAAATATGTTGAAACTATAAAATGCAGACTAAAACAAGCTTGCTAGAATGGTGGTGGCTTATCTATGAGAAGAGATGTGACGAATGCACTCATTCACAATAATATGAGTACAAAGAGGCTAAAAAATAATTTTTACATCAAACATGAATGCAAAAACCATATACATCCAAAAATCTAACCCTAGGAGAAGAAGCACCAAAAGTCATGTGGGCCCTGTTGGGATAAGTTGGTACATCAACTTCCCGAGGTCATAACTTTTGCGTACAATCTCTGTTTTCGGTGTTCGATACCTCATCAAAAAGGTATATACGAGAAGTACAAATTTTTTCAAGGGTAAGATATAATTAATGAAACCCCTGGCCCACCAAAAGTCCAAAAACACATCGTTTAGGGCCTCAAAACGACCCCAGAAGTTTGGGACTCAAAAATCTAGAAAAAGACTGTCATGATGAAAGCTATATGTGATCCACATGGAAGAGGTGGGTTGCCAGTGATATCTATCTGGATCATGGGTCCCTTTTGAAATTTTTTTGAGGGAACCCATTAGACTTCTCATAAGCCTCTCTGATTGGGACTTTGTCGACTCACTCAAATGCTAACTCTAATGCTATGCAAACCTTGGGTAAGATGCTTCATGTTTAAAATAATAAAACTCTTTCAATCAGCGTTTTTAATCTCCACATTCTTAATTTAAAGCCTAAACAACATCAAGCTTTCACAGACTATCTAAAATGAAGATCCTTGGGTGAGAAGTCTCGGTGGTGGATAGTAAGCTCATTACTATTTTTTATAAAAAAATTCCTTTTCGTTATTCTTCAGTTTACTCTTAATTAATCAATCATGATTTTCTTTCTTCTTGCAGGTTTAAAAGTTCGTCTTAATATGCAATTTTAATTCAAGCTAGGGGTTTTCGAGTTCCTCTCTTGGAATAGGATTAAAATATCTTCAACTTGTGTTTGTAATTATATTCTCAAAACTCATTAACGCTCCCTACGAACTAAGTTATAATTCGATGAAATAAAACTAGAACCCATGCTTGAGTGTATATATATATATAGTCGTCTATTTGTTGTCAGTGTTTGTAATTTACTACAAAAGGAAAGTATATATATAACAAATATTTACTTAATAAACTTTTTTGTTTAGAACTATCATTCTGGATTCGAAATATTTCCAATTTTATGGAAGAAAATATTAGTAATGTTATCTTTTGAATGAACATACCAGTTGTCTGGAATTTATTTGTTTCCATCTTATTATAAAGCTTTAGATCTCTACAAAAAATTGCAATAGTACGATCTCTTAAGTGCTAATCTAGATTATCACTAACAAATTGACCCTTATACTGTACATGATTCCCCATTGTTGGAGAAATTTCTATTTTCGGCACACTAGTTCAGTGGGAGTTAGATAACTAGTTCTATTTTAGAATTTCTAATTTTAGACCATCACTATTATGCATGCATTCCTAAGAAAATCTCACGAAAACTCACTGCTTCTTCACTTTTCTTAATTATAGGATGGCATTTCCTATATGAGTGAATATCACTCACTCATTGAATAGATCATAATATACATTAATTCTCATTCTTCATATTGTATCTCTCTTCCTTTTCTTGATAATATTTGTTTGTGTATGATTTAGCTAGGTCTCCTGTGCAAATTTCCATGAAACATTGACATGGTATCCAAGACGAGTTGCTTGGAGCAACCCAAACAAGCCAGAGAAGAGCGAAAGAGGATTTAATTATTGAGTAAACCTAGTTTCCACCAGAGTCACAACCTATCCTTATCTAAAAGTGCGACAATTGGAATCGACGTAGTTTATCCATTGCTAGGGTGCGATAGTCGCACTCATACTTAAGAAAATTTATTTTTTCAAAATTGACACAGGCTATCCACAGCCAAGGTGCGACATAGTCGCACTATATTCTTCACCAGGGTGAAAAATTTAGTTTTCTGAAATTGATTCATCATATCCATTGCTAGGGTGCAACATATTCACATTGTATCCTTCACTAGGGTGTGAGGTTCTCTCAGTCTCCCATTGTCAGGGTGAGAGACTCTAGAAAATTGAGTTTCTGCAGTAAAACAACCATATCGCGAAATCCACAATCTGGGTCTGGTTGAAATTTTGACCAGAGACGTATAACATAGGGATGCTCATGCTCATCAAAATTATCCAAAACCCACATCTTATGTTAGGAGATATAGTTTTTTTTATCATATCTATAGCTACCATAGAACCATCAATAATATCTCAGAATCCACGATCTGGGTTTTCAAGATCTTTTCAGTATCAATAGTAGGGATGAAGACGATGAAAATTATTCAATCAAGTTTGGTGATAATAATCACACCATACAACTATTTTGAATGGAAGTTGAAGGCCGCATTCCATCTCAAAAGAAAAGTTCTGTATAATTTGACAATGGAAACAAAAACATAACCTACATCAGCACTTGAGAAGACCAGATGGGAGAACCGTAAGGATGAGGCAATGAGACAACTTCTTGAGTTGATATCCACTGATTTATTCGTTCATTTTGCGACATGAAAAACTCCAAACGATATGTGGGCCACCTTGGAAGGACTATTCGGAAAGCAGGATGAGATGTGAGGTCATATGCTTGAGGTAGACTTGAATACCTTAGACCCTAAAAGTTTTGATAATATACATTATTTATTTTATAAATTTAAATATTTTATATTGAGCTTGGGTGAATGTGGTAATGAAAATTTTACAAAAGAGAAACAACTTATTCTAACAATCTTGGCTAACCTAGGACCAGAATACGTTGTTTATGTCTCCAATTTCCATTCTGGCAAATGTCTTTTTGGAACAAACTGGAAAATGCCTATGATGGTGCATTTCATTGAGTCTCTCACACAAGAGAAGAAAAAACTCATACATATGGGCCTTATAAAAGATCTAAAATCACATGCACTCATAATGCATAATGGAAAAGGATCATCCAAACAGAACGAGAAGGAGGGATATTCCAAACCCTTTAACGATTCTTCAAGTTCCAGAGACTCTCCAGATTCGAAGAAGAAGAAGAAGGGAAAGCAGTGCACTTGCTGCAATAAACCAAATCATGAATAATCCACATGCATGAAGAAATAGATCAATATTATGGAACATGCACTTCAACATAACAACCTTGGAAAATTCATTCCATAGGGATTCATGAAGCAGAAGGAATAAGATCATGCTGCTAAGAAAGGTAATCATCATGCTCTTGTTGCAATTAATTCCTCATCCAATTCATGGATTATAGATTTTGGTGAATCCCATCATATGGAAGTGAAAGAGGAAGTTTTCTCTTCTTTTATTCCATGTTCAAGACCCCCTATTCTCATGGGGGATGATACTCTAGTAGCAGTAGTAGGAGAAGGGAGAGTGGAACTCCATAATGGTAGTTTTGAGAATGTTTTACATGTTCCAAATCTTTCTATGAATCTGATCTCAGTTTATCAGATCACTCAGAAAGGTAAAAAGGTTGAATTTACATCAGATTTAGTTTTAGTAATTGACATGCATGACAATTCCATCATTGCGGTTGGTGAGGTGGATCACAAGTCAAGGTTGTATAAATTCACTAAGTTTTTTTTATGATGACTCCTCTTTTCTACTTACACATAAGGATAGTACTTTGCATGCACCTCTAATGCAACTTGCATATACTCTTGTGCTTCCATCAGTTTCAGACATAAGATATGATTCCATACACTCAGATTATGTACATGGAAATAAGCAGGTAGTAAATCCGGATAAGAAGCCAATGTTGAAGCTTCAATAGATTCCCAAGAAGGCATAGTTCACACTTAAAGAAGAAGGTATCCTTGTAGGGAATCCATTGGATTCGAGGAGGAGCCGTTCTCAGCATGAGGAGCTTTCTCATATAATTTTAGCTTCAGAACTTGCAATGCCCATGCATTTCTATATGGTTCAATATTTTGATCAGTAGCTCTACAATGAGGCTGTGGGCAATTCATTATGCCAAGAAACCATGCAAAATGAGTATGAATCACTCCGAAAGAATCAAACTTGGCATCTGGTTCCACTTCTGCTAGAAAGAAATATTTTCAGGTGCAGATGGGTCCATGGGATCAAGAGGTACAAGGATATATAGGTTTCCAAAGGACTTCATTAGATACATAAATATTTCTACATCTTCACGAAGACTTTCAGTGAGCAGAAGTTTCATACTTTGCGGGCTTGTCTTGTAGTGAATAACACAGTTTCCTAGAAATTGACTTTTCTTATTTTGATGCATTGTCTTTTG
>ML782329.1:605460-650457 GCA_009831015.1 Picea engelmannii | reverse complement strand
GGTTCCCACATGCTTTTCCCTCTTTCCTCATTTTCATTGTTCATTAGTTTCATTGTACATGAGTACCTAATATGTCCTAGTAGTCGGGACTCATTTTTTACTCCATATTGATGTTCAGGGGGGCTGTTGGAGAAATTTCTATTTTCGACACACTAGTTAAGTGGGAGTTAACTGAATAGTTCTATTTTAAAATTTCTAATTTTAGACCATCACTATTATGCATGGATTCCTAAGAAAATCTCACTACAACTCATTGCTTCTTCAATTTTCTTAATTATAGGATTTCATTGTCTATATGATTGAATATCACACACTCATTGAACATATCATAATATACATTCATTCTCATTCTTCATATTGTATCTCTCTTCCTATTCTTTGTAAGATTTGTTTGTGCCTTCTTTAACTAGGTCTCTTGTGCAGGTTGCCATGAAACATTGACACCCATAAGGTAATAATTGAACAACAAAAAATTGTATACTCTAAAATTGACACAGAATGAGGAAAAAATTACTTTTGCTTTTTTATAATGTACATACTCTTAATTCCATTAATTATGTAATTTAACAAGGATCATAATAAGCAAAAAATGAATATAACTAGTGGGAAAATATACATATCTATACCAAAACAAGACAGAAACAAATGGAACAACCACGTTCTACTCAATCGTAGATGCATAACAACCAAGTCACTTGTCCTGATCACCCCTAGATTGACCATGATTCCATAAGGGAGAACTAAAATTCATTCCTTAGCCAATGTACCTTTTTACAACTCAGACTTATTTTCCTAACACCACCACATCTCACTAATACAGGTGGATATTGGTGTCCAACCACCTATTCCAATTGGATCCTCATGTCCATTTTTTTCAACACATACTTATGTACTACTTTATAATTGTGAGTTCTACTCTTATGGAGCTATTTGAAGCCCCACACATTCTCCAGGGGGATATGGCTCGCCACATCCATACTATAGACATAGTCAAATTATGATATGGGAATGTGTATTTCTTTGAAAGACATTTCCAACGGGCTATCACATGCCTAAAAAGGAGGTCATATGCAAAAGTTACAACCCTAGGAAGTTGAGGTACCAAATTACACCAACTTACCCATAGGGCCCACATGAATTTTGGTGTTTCACCTTCTAGGGTTAGGTTTTTGGATGTCTAGGGTTTTGGAATTGATGACTAATATGAAAAGGTCCTCTAGAGCCTCATTTTATTCCATTCTTCTCAGACAGATGCACGTAGCAGCCACATCTCTTCTCAGAGATAGCTACCACCATTCGAGAAAGTTTCAGTTCTGTAGTTTTACAGTTTCAGCCTATTTCATTATTTAATAGAGGATATTGTGCACTAGATATTTTTGTTATTCTTCCTATATCTGTGTTCATTGTATTCGGTCTATTAATCAGTTCATTCTACTCCTAAATCCGGATCAGTGGTATCAGAGTGGTATGCTCTTCATTTATTTTTCTTTATGCATGTCCCCGACAAGGTCTGGGTACAAGAAGTTGGGACTTGAACCAATCGATCCATTACCAGATCGGTTGTGCCAAGCCCAAAAACAACCCATGGGACACAAAAATAAAGACGATGGAGCAGGAGATCCTATTAAAATGTTTCTCAAGGAATCCCTAGTGCGACAAATGAACAAAATGATGGACAACTTCGCGCAGATCCTTGGACAGTTTCCCATGGGAGAAGCATCTTAATCAAGTGGCCATGAAACCCCCTTCAAGGTATATGTAGATTTTGATATTCCATTATTTGAAGGACTGATAGATGAATATGTTGTAGATGAATGGTTGAATATTCTCGAAGGATATTTTTCAGTCCACAATTTTTCCGATAGGGAAAATATCACTTTTGCACTCCCCAAGGTCATTCCCCATATTAAAGACTGGTGGGATACTTACTATGAGCAAAGGGTCATGGAGGAATATGAAATTTGTTTGGTGGCCCCTACATGGGATTCCTTCCGGGACGCCATTAAATAATATTACTATCCTGTTGGAAGCTATGAGGACCAGTGCACCAAATAGACCACTCTACATCAAGAAAGGGACCAGACAGTACCAGACTTCACCAATATTTTCCATACCCTACGCACCAAATTGGGTATCAAATATTTTAAGCATCATATGGTGCTCAAATACCGTGACTGTTTTCATATATACATTCAAACAAAAATGGAGTTCCTAGACATCGCCTCATTGGGAACAACTTATAGATACACTGTGAAGATTGAGAAAAAATAAGCAGAAACAGAGAGATTTTGGATCTACAAATCCCTCATAGCTAAAGAAGGGAAAAGGCAACCCCAACCCACACAACAAGGTACCAATTTGAGATGGTCTCCCTTAGGACAATCCATCAAAGCCATAACACAACAATGGCAACAAGAAGATGAAGAAAGACACAGGAAAATGGTGTGAGTACCATAAAATTCCTTGGCACAACACAGATGAATTTCGCTGCAAGTAGTCCCTCATGGCTGAGCTGAAGGATTCTGAGTCAGAGGCCTATTCTGATTTCGAGTCAAATCCTGAAGGAGGGATTCTAATTCCCGATGCCATGGTCACTACCACCAAAGTCTAGCCAAGAGAACCATAAGAACTAGAGGAAGGGAAATGCCTCTTTCACTCACAGATGTGAGTCAAGGGGGCTTCAATTCATTTCATTATCGACAATGGTAGTCAGAAGAACCTAATTTCAATAGAGGTCATCAAGTAGTTGGACCTGCCAATGACACCGCACCTACAACCCTACACCATCAACTGTCTTCATCAAGGAAGATATCTCATGTCAACCAATAGTATCGTCTGCCCTACGACATCAAGCCTTTCAAATATGAGTTACTCTATGATATTTCTCCCCTTGAAGTTTGTGATGTTATTTTAGGAAAAATATATTAGCAGAAGTGTCATGTTGTGTATGAGTCTAGACCCCACAGTGTTATTATTACTTTGGGTAGACAATTGTACATGATCCCATAGGTGGTACCGCCTACTCCTTTTTATTTAATCTCTACTAAGAAATGTGGTAAGGTCATTTCACAGACCAGGAAGTTCATCTTTTTTGTGATCTGTGCTCATAGTAAGTAGAATCTCTCCACCACATCCATGGCCTCTACATAATGCCTCTCTTTGCAGCATAATCAAGTGGATGGGATCATGGAAGAATACAAAGACATATTCACCTCACCTATAGGGTTACCGACACACTGCCAAGTCAAGCATCCAATTGATTTGACCCCCGATGTACCTCTACCTAATGGACCAGTCTATCGATGCTCGCTGATGGAGAATGACGCAATCAGGCGTCAGATCTAAGAGCTTCTTCAAAATGGGCACATCAGACTGAACTCCTCCCCTTGTGGAAGCCCGATTGTACTGGTGCAAAAGAAGGACGGGACTTGGAGACTCTGCATTGATTACAAATCCTTAAACAAAATCAAAGTCAGGAACCCCTACCCCATTCCCAGGATTGATGACCTTCTTGACCAACTCAAGGGGGAGACGTTGTTCAAAAATATTGACCTGAATTCTGGATACCCACTAGGTTCCCATCGAACCAACTGATGTCTGGAGGACAACCTTCAAGTCTAAAGAAGGTCTCTACGAATGGATAGTCATGCCCTTTGGCTTAACAAATGCACCAACCACTTTCATGAACTTTACGGATGATGTATTGATACCCTTCACCAAATACTTTGTGGTAGTATATTTGGATGACATCCTCATCTTTAGCAGAATGTGGGAGGAGCACATGCAGCATATTCAACAGGTTTTGAGCACTGTGCGACAGTACAAGCTTTATGCCAACTTGGAAAAATGATATTTTGGCATGAACAGTTCCAATACCTAGGATACATTGTTGATGAGCATGGGGTACATGTTGATCTAGCTAAGATCCAAGTCATCCGTGATTGGCCATCCCCGACCACACTGACTAAGCTTCGGAGCTTCTTGGGACTAGCCAATTTCTATCGATGGTTCGTGTTGGGATTCTCCCATATTACATGGGACCTCATCCAGGTGACCAAGGGTAGTGGTAGGGCCAATTTCATGTGGGGGAAGGAGGAACAATGAGAATTCGATGATCTGAAACATCGCTTGTGCTCAACTCTAGTACTCTAATTTCTTGATCTTCAACAACCATTCAAGATTGAGATTGATGCATCTAATTATGTTGTGGGAATAGTTCTCACTCAACACGGGCATCCTGTGGCATACCATAGTGAGACACTCTCTGATATTGTTCGAAAATACCCCACTTATGAAAAGGAAATGTATTCCATTTTACAAGCCTATTTTCAATGGAAACATTACATTCTATGGAAAGAGACGATCATACACACTAATCACAAGCCTCTGCAGTTCATACAGACACAAGGGAAATTGCAGAATGACTTACATAAGAAGTGGTCCACCTACCTGCAATAGTTCCATCTCAACATCAAGTATAATATAGGTATCTTCAATCATTTCACTGACTGCCTCAGTTGGCCTCATGTGGCTAGACTCACCACTATGCTCCATTCATGTGGACATAAAGCATTGGAGTGGCCCCAAATTTATCAGCAAGATATGAACTTTGCCACCACATATCAGCTCTTGGGTACAAGTGCCACTATCACTTATTTTCACATTCAGGACAGACTGTTATGCCACCTGGGACATCTCTGTGTTCCTACAATCAAGCGTGCAAAGATTATTTGGGAATCCCACTATAGTCGGGTGGAAAGACATTTTGGCATAGAGAAAACTGTGGTTATTCTTTAGAAACATTTTTATTGGCCAAAACTTCAATAGGATGTCAGCAAGTATATCAGATCCTGCACTTCCTGTGCCATTGTCAAGCCAACCATCAAGAAGCAAGGCTTATACACCTGTCTTCATATTGTTGATAAGCCATGGGAATACATCTCAATGGATTACATGTATGGTTTTTCGTCCACCGAGCACGGAAATGACTGCGTGTTTGTGGTCGTTGATGAGTTTTTGAATATGGCCATCCTTACAGCCTGTAAGAAGAATGTCACGGTAGCAGATACTGCTAAGCTCTTCTTCGAACAAGTTTGGGTCCACTTTGGGATACCATAGACCATCATCTTCGACTGAGACAACAGTTTCCTCAACACCTTTTGTTGGGATTTGGTGACAATGAATTCCTCCAAGGATGGATTTGGATCCTATTATTCTGCGTTGGTTACAACCAAATAGACCAAGTTAGAATATGGATAGGGATTGCATTTAATAATCAGTTTATTGTAAATGTATATAAATACATGTAAGCCTGTAGAGGCAAAGAGAAAGACAGAGTGAGAACTTCCAAGTCTATTGTAATCTCCATGATCTGAATAATAAGACAACCGATGCCTATGCTTGGTGGATGTATCCCAATGTTTGGGTGAACCACATGAAATCATGTGTTTCTTATCTATGTGATTGTAAATTATCATATGTGAATTATGTTTTCCTCATTTGCAATTCAAACAAGTGGTATCAGAGCTGGTTAGAGGAGAGGGTGTCGAGGGCGTCAAATTATCAGAGGAGCCACAAGAGTGAAACCTATGTATAGTGCATCGATTTCCACATCGTCATAGGGGCATCCTCTTTGAAGGTGTGACGTCCTATAAGATGTCCTTCCATTCCTCATAAATTCCTAAGCATGTCGCACCCTGGCTGTATTGGGAGGGGCGACGACCACCATAAATCATCGCAACCTAGTTGTAGTTTGAGGTGCGACGACCCTTACTAGCACGTCACAAGGCACTCACTTCGGGAGGTGCGAAGACTTTAGAAAACATTCGTATGTTTTTTTTTCCTTTATGGAGTGGAAAATTTTTAAGGTATGGTCTCTTTTGAAAAATCTTAAGGTATGACATCATAAGGGATATTTAATTATTACTTTAGAGGGTTGGAGTTCTTTGAAAAAGGTTTGTTATCAAGAATTAAAATATATTTTTTAAATATTTAGAAAAAAAAAAAACCTTTTTCACCATTAATTTTTTGGGTTCAACCTTTTGAGTATAAGGTTATATTATTTTTTTTAAAAGGCCTTGGTTATTATAAGAAGTGATTTGGGCATTAAGAGTTTTTTGTGATAATGGATAACATGCAGAGTTTGAAGTTTGAAGTTGAAAGGTTCAGTGGTAAAAGCAACTTTTATCTCTGGAAGCTCAAGATGCAAGATTTACTGGTGCAACAAGGGTTGCAAAAAGCATTGGCAGGAAAGTCAAAGAAACCAACAACCATGACGAATGATGAATGGAAAGATATGGATGCAAAATATCTTAATACCATTCATTTATGTCTGGCGGATGATGTTATGTTTAATATCGTAGGAGAGGATACAACATCAGGCTTATGGAGCAAGTTGGAAAGTCTATATATGACAAAGTCCTTGATGAGCTGAATCTACTTGAAGAGACGGTTGTACAGTTTGCAGATGAAAGAAGGTACCAAAGTTGTTGACCATTTAAATACCTTCAATACCCTTATAGTTCAATTTACTAGTATCGAAGTTAAATTCAAAGATGAAGATACGGATATTACACTATTGTTTTCGTTGAATGAGTCTTGGGATAATATAGTCAACTCCATTAACTTTAGCTCAATAGATGTTTTAGATTATGACTCTATTGTGGGAGCTTTTTTGGCTGAGGAGATGAGGATAAATATAGTCAATAAACCTCAACTTCATAGGCGATGTTGGTCAGAGGTCGAACTAAAGAGAAGAATGAGAGAAGTTTTTATCGATCTAAGTCAAGACACAAAAAGGTTAAAGAAAAATGTTGGTACTGTGGAAAAAAAGGACATCTCAAGAAATATTGTTGGAAGAGAAATGAATCTGAGGAAAACTCTACGAAGGAAGAAAAATTGGTTGTAACAAATTTAGGTATGACTGATCAAGTTTTATCTGTTTCCAGTAATTTACAATATCAAGAAGAATGGAAATTAGATTCAGGTGCCTCCCACCACATGTGCTCACATAGAAATTAATTCATTTCTTACCAATTTGTTGATGAGGGTGTAGTGTTTATGGGAAATTGTATTCCCTGTAAAACTGTTGGGGTTGGCAGTATTAGAATCAAGATGTTCGATGACATTGTTAGGGAATTAATGGATGTTAGATATGTACCTGATCTTAAATCAAGTTTGATTTCATTGGGAGTGTTGTATTCTTGTGGATATAAGTATACAAGTCAAGGTGGAGCACTCACATTGTTGAAAGGTAGTTTAGTAGTGATGAAAGAAACACAGGTTGATAATCGTTATAAGCTAGAAGGGAGTAATGAAGTGGCATCTGAAGTGACAGACGTATCTTCTTGTTTATGGGAGAAGAAGAAAGTTCATAAGAGAGAGAAATAATTGCAGGTACTCATAAGTGGTAAATCATTTCCAGACTTCAAATCTTTGTTTCTGAATTCCTGCTTGTTTTATATCTCTGCAAGCTATGATGGTGGTATAATTGGATGTTGTGTGTGGGATCCTGTTGTTATCCAAAATTTTGGTCATCATGATGATGTTATGATGATGGAAAATCAATCTCTTCACTAAGAACACTTTCCTGAAAAAAGTTACATTTGCCTTCTTCTAGAAATCATTCTTTTAAAGGATGTTCATAGGCTACCTGTATATCTGCCTGCGAGAATGCCTGATTCTCGCAGGCTGCATTAAGTTGGAGTGCAAGGGGTTCGCACTGTACCTAACTGTCAGGGTGCGAACATCATCTAAAGGAAGGAAAATGGTAAAATCTCGAACCTTCTAGAAGGGAATCTTCTAGAAACATGAGTTGGCTTCGAATGGTTGTTCAGGTGCTGGCATTCCAGATATCTTGGGATCATTCCTATCCTAGTAACTAATCTATCTTCTCCTATATATTGAGGGGAATGCTTATGGAAAAGGTTAGAAGCAAACTAGCAAGAGATTGATTGGAGAATTACTGAAAGCCTGTATGAAGGACTGATGCTACAACAGTTAGAGACACCAGCAAGGTCATCAAAAGTGGTTGATTTTCTTCATGCATGAGCAAGTGTGTGTGTCAGAGCTAGGAGCCATCGAAAGGAGACCTACGACATCAAGGCTCAGGTTGTAAGTTTCACTTTCAATTAATTCAATACAGTAATATGTCCCTTTCCCATAAAGATGATGTCACTTTATTACATAACTCCTTGATCATATGTATAGACTAGCTATTGAATATATTAATCTGCCTTTACTTCGATTGGTTTGCACTGTTGTGATCTGAACGGATCAAGAGCGTTGAAGCAAAGATTGAAACAACAGAGACCTAAGGAAAGCATTCATAAGGTATGTCTATGATCCTTATCTCTTAGTTCATTCAATAGGCTAGATCTAGGGAAAGTGTATTATTCTGTCCTGTTTTGTTCTAGATCTAGGTGGATCTAGGGAGATCGGTTTGTGTCCGCACTTACAGATTAATCCTGAAACAAAATTGGTGACTCCACTGGGGATCTATTCCCTTTTCTTTATGGTTTTTTGGGTTTTATGTGGCCATTTGCTCTATTTGCATTTTTCTCCTGTTTTGTCAGTGTCTGAGTCCTCAGGATATCCTGAGAGACCTTGTGGGTCTATAAGTCAGTTGGAATTTTGCTTGTATTTTCAAAATTTTTATTATCTTCAGGAGTTATCACACTATATTCATTGATAGCCTGTGAGAACCAGTCAAGTTCACACCCTGCATATAGGTTCCAGTGCGAACACCTCGCACCTTGCTTCAAGGTGGCCTGCAAGAATCCTATCTTCTCGCACTGTGTAACACTGCTTGCCTGTGAGAAAGATTTTTGAAAATTTTGAAATTGAGTTTTGACTTTTTCAATTGCTCAGAACAGTTGAATTGTGTCTTTTTGGCTTCTTGGATCATTGACTTATACATCTCTTGTTGTAGTTTGCTTGCTTGAACAGATTTAGGGTTTCTAGGTCTTTCTTACCCTTGGTAGCTTGACTTTCTTTTCTTGGCTCTGTTTGACATTTTCTTTCTCTCTTACTTCTGGAGTTGGATGTGTCCGATTGACTGAGAACCAATGATTGGTAGAGAGTTAAGTTCTTGGTGTTTTCTCATCTGCTTGGTGGTTCGAAAGAACATTTTTATTTTCATTGGGAAGACTCATTGGTTTGCTTTTTGTTTTTACTTTCATTGAAAGAGTTGATTGGGTTGTTCTTGTTTGATTTTTTAAGATTTGATTTTCTTTTCTCATTAATCAGAGTTCTTCTTGGAAAGTGAACAACAAGTTTTCTTTCAAGATTTTGTTTTTGTCTTTTCAAAAACATTGCAAAATCAAATTTTAGAGTTTATTGAAGTATTGGAAAAAGACATTTAGAGATTGTTCATTGATAAATGATTGTTTGCATTGACATCTGAATGGAAAATTGTGCATTGCATTGAAGTATTTGCGTTGATTTGGAAAAAATTTCTCTCTCCCATAGCTAGGATTCATGGAATGAAAAGAATCATATTTCATTATCATCCTTGCATTATTTGGGTCAGAGTCACACATCATGAGTTTCACTTCCATTACCTTTGAGTAATCAACAACTCTTAAAAACATTGCGTAATCTTAAAATTGATCTAGTAACTTTTTCTAGGGCTCTTTACACCAACATATTATCTAGGCTAGTGCTTTGGAGTAGGAAGAGAGACACACTCTCCAAAATCTCAAAAACACACAATAGCATCTTGAGTTAGGGAGTGTTAAATTCCATTGGCATCATATTGTCCTGGGATGCCCTTCTAACACAAGGGTCAAGCACTAGGTCGCATTGGTGTTGGCAGAGTTACTAACCCTGCTTTGTTGACATCGGTGTAGAGATTGCACGTATTACGAGGATCACTCCGAGGTATACCCACAATTATGAGTGGAAGACTTTGAGTTGGTTTCAGGCTAGATACCCTGCCCTTGCGTGTGGATCAGATTGACGACTGTCCCCCCAGGCTGTATTGTTGTTTGTGGTGACCTTAGTGGCCTATCTCTCTAGGTTCTTACCCAAGGTGACTGTGGAGGGGAAATTCTTCACGGTACCTGGAATTGACGTTGATCAAACTCACTCGGGCTCCTTGGAGGGTATACCCATGATTATGTGTGGGAGCTTGCACCAGGATGTAAGTCCGTTAAGCAGGTCGTCAACGTAACTTTTTCACCTTAGCCCTGCCCCTTCTCGTCTCATTGTTGCAACGTTGGATTTCATCACCAACTAGTGGCTTCGAAATTAGAAGGCATTGTTTGCTTGGTGATTGCTTCCTAGATTTTGTTTACTAGTGAGTGTTGTTTATTTCTCGAAGTTGACCATAGGAATTTTCTCGCGGAACTTGTCACTTGTTTACAATTGCTGCCCCACGGCGTTCTCATAGAATGAAAGGATTATCTCCAGAGCATCTGGACGATCCTCAACCTACTATTACACCTGAGGGTTCACCCCATCAGACTGAAGTCCCTGTGGTTACTTCACCACACGGGGAACCCAGTGAAGTTCCAGTTGTAACCACACCACTTCCACAAGTCGAATGAACTGACTCTCTAGACGATTTTCGAGTTACCAATACTATAGAAGACTATCGCGTTCGTCGTGGTGAACGACTTGTTGGACTATTAAATCCTTCTGAAGAAACCATTGTTACATCTTCTGAATCAACTGTTGGGCCTTCTCACGGTGTAGTAAGCCAAGATCCTTTTTGGTCTGGTAATTTCTGACGAGTTCTTTTCGGTGCAGAGACACCCCCTGTTTACAAAATCAACCCTCCTGTGTCTCCTGAGACAGAGACTATACCCGAGACTACCACTTATCATTTTGTTCTTCCTCCCGAGATGGCCCATCTCGTGAATACTACGAGTGTCCAAACCAGAATTACTGCAACTACTCTCCCTCCTATTAATACCCAGCAAATACCTGATGTCATCCCGACATTACCACCCGGTTACCATGCCTTGACTGCTCTGTTGAATCCTCCTAATCCAACACCTCTGCAAACCCCAACCGGTTCTCTAGGTGGTCCTCATTTTCCTGGGTATGAGGTTCCTCGTTTTATTTCGACACTCCCACCTTTTCCTTCTGGTAATCCTAATCCTAGTGGCACTATTCCGATTGTTGCACCCAACACGCAGATTCCCGTTGGTGGACAGGGTGGTACGGTTCCTTTTCCTTTTCCCAGACACAACACAGTTACTACACAACCTACAGTTGGCACACAACTTCCGGGTGGAACTATACCTATAGTAGGGGGACCAACCTCACCCTTTGGACAAAATATACCTCCTAAATTGGCCCAGTATTGGAATCAACTTCTACAAAACTTTCCTCAAAATGCTGGGGGGAAGAAAGTTGTCCCTACCATTGGGAAACCTTATCCCGGGGTAACTAATCCTATTTGGGGTTCGGGTCAAACTACTCAACCACAGGTCCTTGCTCAAACTCAAGGTTACAATCCTTGGGGCTACTATCCTATCCGGCCACCTCCGAATCAGCCAAGGGATTCCCTCTACGGACAGTCTGCTTACGCTCCTACTGGTTTGTCGACAGGGATTCCACCCCAAAGCCATCAGTACCCACAAGTAAACTGACAGTTGCCTTTTCTTGCTACCTTGGATTTGCCAGATTTGTCCAGGATTCTAAATGATCCTATTCGTCACTCTCCCCAATGGCCTGCTATTCCTGCTAAGCTCCCATCAGATATTTCGAAATTTGATGGAAAACTGGGAGAGGACCCAAATAATCATGTCATGACTTTTCATTTATGGTGTTCGTCCAATTCGCTGATGGATGAATCCATTCATCTACGTCTTTTTCAACGAACCCTTACCGGTTCGGCTGTGAAGTGGTATATTGAATTGCCACGAGGTTTCTTTTCTGATTTTAACACTTTAGCTATGGATTTTCTCACACATTACCAGTTACCGATCCGTTACGACACTGGGACTGAGATCCTGACTTCTTTTAAACAAACTAAAGGTACTCACATCTCAGATCATATACATGAGTGGAGATGGAGACGACGTCTCATCAAACTTGAACTCCCCGATCAGTTACTGGCCGAATGGTTCACAAAATATTTTGTGAACGAAATTAGTAAAGACATTGCTATGGGTGGTGCTTTTACAGAAGAGAAGGCTATAAGTCGCGCTCAGTATCTTGATCTCGTTTATTCGCAAACAGGAACACTCTACGATTTACTACCTGAACTACCTCGTCCTGGTACTTCCGTCACTTCAACTGCTCCAGCTGCCTCACATGCAGCTGATGGTGTGATTGGTACTACTCATACCCACTCACATTCTGTTTCAACTACAACCCCTCAATCCACATCTTCTAATGTTCAAAATGCCCCGTCTCCTGCTCCTCCCCCCGGTAAAACCTCTGAAGTGAACGTTGTTCAATCCACACCGACCGGTAAAAATAAATCAAAGAAAGGGAGAGGCAAGAATAAGGGGGGTAAGAATAATAATCCGACCGAAAAAACTACAAATGCTCCTATTGAAGAGCGGGATAAGCGCAAACCGCGGTACCCTTGCCTTATCTGCGATGACGATCACTATACAAAGGATTGTCCTCGGCGGGCCGAAGTTTCTAAGTTCCTTCAAGGAACACCAAAACCACCTACACCGGCTGTCTTGTCTCAACCCTTCCCGTCTCAGCAATAGGCCTCGTTAGTCATCCACGACCAACCATCTACTTCTACGACATCATATGTCTTGATGTGCACCAGTGATTCTAAGAAGAATGACGTTGCAATTACAACTAGAGCTAAAGACTATACTCCTTCTAAGGAGAAGGTTGAGGATTTACCTCCTGATCTGGTACACGTCTCTCCACCGAATCCACCTACAAACGGTCCTCTTCATCTTGAATGACCGAGTCTTGATACAGTCCTACGACCCCGTAAAGGTGTTGTTCGCAAGTCGACTTTCAATCCTCATGCTCGTGCGACCCAGAACTATAGTATTGTAGAAGATCTGGCCCAAGCACCTTCAGCGATGTCTGCCCTTGAAGTCCTTTAGTCTTGTCCTGTGCAACGAAGGGATCTGTTGAAAGCTATAGGTGGAATTGATCCTACAGATTCGAATTTGATAGTCTTTGACTTGGAAAAACATGTTCCAAGGTTACCCCCTCAGCTTGCTTTTTAGATACAAGTTATTGTCGCTGACAAGAACATTTGTCGGACGGTTGTTGATGAAGGGGCCTCTACGTGTGTAATGTCTCTTACTTGTTGGAAAGCCATTGGCTCTCCTCTATTAACGGAATCAAAAAATACTCTGAAAGCCTTCAATGGCTCTAGTTTTAAGCCTTACGACGTTCTTTCCTCGTTGCCTGTCACTCTAGAAGGTAAGACCGTCCAAGTTGAAGTGGAAGTTTTCGATGCTCCCTTAGATTATAATCTTCTTCTTGGTCGTAGCTGGGTAGATTCCATGCGCGCTGTTGTGTCAACACTTTTCTGTGTCGTACGATTTCCTCACCAGGGAAAAGTTGTTACAGTTGATCAACTTGTCTTCTTTAATTCCTATACTCGTACTGGCAATGTGCCATTTATAGCTAAAACCCCACCAGGTTACGAGAATGTTGGAGTCGGTCTTTTAAAAGACTCTTCGTTAATGGGTACTTTTCCCATACCACTACCACCCGATATTCTACGCCCGTCAGTTGCTTCGATTAATATGATCTCCGCCATTCCTCATGAACTTCCGGTGTCTTTTGACCCTTGGATAGTCCCTGATCCAAGAGATCATCCTCGTTTCGGCAACGTCATGCCGTTAAGTCCAATTGAGTCTGCTTATCACACAATTCAATCGGCAGCACCTTCTACACCCTCTCCGAAGGAGTTGTCTCCTGATCCTTTCCATGTTATCTTTCCCACTGACGAGATGATCATGTTCGTCATGGCCGATACACTGTGGGATGATGGGCATCATCGTTCCATACTGTTTCTGGAACAACACACTCTCGAGAATTACCAGCGGATTTCGACTCCGTCGACCGTTGTTGTCATAACGACCGTTCCCGGATCTTCACATGATGTGTTTTCCGAAGGCAACCTTAGTAATATTTCTCCCACGATACCCATTGATATTTCAGTTAAACCTGGGATAGTAGAAAATGTTCACATTGGAGCTTCGTGTTCTCCAGAGGAAATTGTCACCTATACTGCTTTGTTCAAGGAATTTCGTGATATTTTTGCCTGGAGTTACAAAGAGATGCCAGGTATCGACCCTTCTATTGTCGTGCATGAGATTAAGAATTACCCCGGAGCTAAACCAGTCCGGAAACGTCTCCGTCCTGTCCATCCACGGAAAGTGGCAGCTATCAAACTCGAAGTTGAAAAACTTCTTAAAGCCGATTTTATTTATCCTGTGGCTTTGACAGAATGGGTTTCCAACCCCGTACCGATTGATAAGAAAGGTGGTAGTATACGTGTTTGCGTCGATTATTGGGATATTAACAAAGCATGTTCGAAGGACAACTTTCCGACCCCTTTCGTCGACCAGATCGTCGATGACTGTGCCGGTAGTGAAATCTTTTCCCTCATGGATGGATTTTTCGGCTATAATCAGATTAACATCGCTCCTGAGAACCAACATAAAACTGCTTTTATTTGTCCTTGGGGTACTTTCGCCTATAGAAAACTTCCATTAGGTCTTAATAACGCGGGCGCAATGTTTCAACGTGCTATGTCTTATGCGTTTCATGATATAAAGCATATCGTTCAGCCTTATTTGGACGATTTGCCAGCTCATTCTTTACGTCGAGTCGATCACCCTAATCATCTCCGAGCAATTTTCATCCATTGTCGGTTCTATCTCATTCGTCTAAACCCTCATAAATGCGTCTTTTGCATAGAGTCTGACCATCTTCTCGGTTTCATTGTTTCACGTCAAGGGATCTAGGTAGATCCTATTAAAGGTTGAGGCGAATCTTAATCTCCCTCCTCCTTCTTCACTACACCAGTTACAAAGTTTGCAGGGGAAAGAAAACTTTCTTCATCGTTTCATCCTGAATTACGCCGAGATTACTCATGGTTTCACACGTATTTTAAAGAAAGGTTCAGATTTTGTTTGGGATAAAGTTGCCAACAACGCTTTCGAAGCTTTAAAGTTGTCCCTCACAAAATCTCCTCTCATTTTCCCTCCTGATTATAGTCGAGATTACTTTCTTTATCTGGCTGCTTCCGAGTATACTATCGGCATGGTCCTCGTTCAAGAGGATGATAACCACGATGAACATGTTATATATTACTTGAGTATAAGTTTATCATCAACGGAAGTCAAGTACCAACATGTTGAGAAACTAGCTTTGGCTACTGTTCAAGCAGTTCAACGTTTTCGTCATTATATTCTCTCCAGAAAAACTACAGTGATTTCACATTGTAACCCCATGCAACATATATTGACATGTCAATTGCTGGGGGGCAAGTACTCCAAGTGGATTTTCATTCTCCAGGAGTTCGACTTGGAATTTGATAGTGCCACGTCGAAGAAATCCTTAGTTTTTGCTGAGTTAATTTGTGATTTCCCCCACTCAGCCACAGAAAATGTAGCAGTTGATTCGTTACCTGACGAATCACTTTTCCTTATCATTACTGATGATATTTGGTACAGAGATATCATTATATATCTCCAAACTCAAACTTTCTGGCCTGCTTTGTCCAGTAATGAACGACGTCGTATACGTTATCAGGCTCGCCAGTAAATTATCCTCGACGATACTCTTTACCGTCAAGGCATTGACTCTGTCTTTCAGCGTTGTTTGACTTTTGACGAAGCTGAGAAAGCTTTGAATGACTGCCATTCAGGAGCATGTGGCAGTCATATGTCTGGGTATGCTATTTCCCAGAAGATCTTGCGTGCAGGATACTTTTGGCCTTCTTTGTTCAATGACTGCATTACTGCTATTCAGAAGTGTCATGCTTGCCATACCTATCAACAGAAGATTCGGTTGCATCCTACTCCCCTTCATCCTGTAGTCTCAGTAGGTCCTTTTGCTAAATGGGGCATTGATTTCATGACATGTCACCCTCACTCGGTCGGGGGGCATGGTTATATTATTGTAGCTGTTGATTATTTTACAAAGTGGGTCCAGGCAATGCCGACATTCGATAATACTGGGAGGACTGCAACGTTATTTCTTTTCAACCATGTCATCACTCATTTTGGTGTCCCTCAGGCTATCGTTACCGATCACGGTAGTCATTTTAGGAATTATACGATGTCATAACTTACAGAGAAGTTGGTCCTTCATCATGATAGCTCAACACCCTATTATCCACAGGCCAATGGCCAAGTCGAAGCCATCAATAAGGTTCTCATAACTATGATTTGACAGATGATAGGAATACATAAAACCAGTTGGCACACGATGTTGTTTTCGGCATTGTGGGCCTATCGGACATCTGTTAAATCCGCCACGGGATTTACACCCTTTCGATTAGTTTATGGCATGGAAGCCATTCTACCCATAGAATGTGAAATACCTTCTTTGAAGTTAGTTGTAGAACTCTTACCCAATACTTCTGCTGAAGAGGAACGTCTGTTGTATTTAATGCGATTAGACGAGACCCGACATGATGCCACTTTAGTAATAGAAGCCCAAAAGAAACGCATTAAGGCACAATATGACAAGCATGTCAGGCCTCGTGTTTTCTCTGAAGGTGATCTTGTTCTTCTATATGAACAGGATAAAGATGTCCTAGGAGCCGGGAAATTTGAACCTATGTGGCGTGGTCCCTACATTGTTAGCAAATTTTTGGAAAAAGGAGCGTATGAGCTAGTTGACTATGATGGTGTACCTTTGAGTGAACCCAGAAATGGGTTGTACTTGAAGAAGTACTATGCATGAGTTATGTGTGCATGAGTACTTGTATTTTATGTATCATACTCTGTGTGTGTGCTACTTTAGTTTTTCTTTTGACGTTATCTGGTCTCTGCCCTTACGTGACGTTGTGATTGATTGTCAGATGTCGGAGTATTCGCTTCCCTATATTGGCTTCGCTGATGGAGCTAGCCATAGTACTCGGAACTTAGCTTCCGTTGCATGGGCAATCTATGCCCCGACAAACGAACTCATATCTCTACAAGGTATATGTCTTGGCCGAGCAACCAACAACATCGCAGAGTATAGCGCTGTTGTTGAGCTATTGGTTGATGCTATCTCTCTTGGAATTCGTCATTTGGTTGTGCGACTTGACTCGCAGCTTGTAGTATTACAACTCAGTAATGTATATTCTATTCGAAGTCCTACTTTATTAAGGGTATATTTGCGGATTCGCCTCTTGGAACGGTACTTTGATCACATTGAATATTATGTATTGGACAGACGCTTTATCTAATTATGTATTGGACAGACATTTGAACAATTTGTAAATCAAACACATTAAAATTGTACACAATGTAAAGAAACTGATAGAATCCGTGTATATATATAATGATCAAAAGAGTTTGTTTTTACAAAATGTTTGTCCGAAGACCAAAATATCAAAAATTGAAGCTCATGGCTTCTACATAAGGACGTCACGGATGACGTTCACGATAACACACTAATGTCCTAGCAACTCTGCGGAGCAGTCGACCCATAGATGCAGAGACTCCCACAGTGTGACGCTGATCGCGTCGTGGAATCTCTTCCAGGGTCATATCTGGAACGTTGTCCATTAGACCCTCTAAATTCTGCTCCACTGTCAGATAATCCTCAACGTACTGTGGAACTGCTACTGCTGCCTCTCCTCGTCGCTGGATAGGAGAACTGCTAGCAGGTCGATATGGTCCAACGTCTGTGTTATCAACAAGTATTTGGTGTCAGTCTTTGGGTAACTCTATAAAACAAAAAAACATTTAAATATGTTAAAAATACAAAAAACATTTAAAAAAGAAAAATTGGTGTACTTCTTACCAAGGTCTCCCCACTGTGCATCCTCAGGTAGTGTGAGGTCAGGATCACCACGGAAATCCAAGCTAGCATATGCATAGTCGTCTACCATCAGCATCTGGTTTTGAATCCAGTCGAAGAAGATATCGTCATACTTGACGATTGGCTCTGCCACATGCCGGGCCATGAGTTGACACCATCGTAGCATCCTTGGATCCCTAGGACCTGGAAAGTTCCACTCAGCCTGAAGTCTAAACACAGGGACCCTCTCGCAGAAGAAGGACACCAACAAAGATCCATATCCGAACTGTTTTAGCTCCCCACGCCTGCTTTTGGTCAGTTGTTTCTTGATACTACGCAATACTGCATCATCCCAGTTAAATACCCGGGGCTCAGTACACTCGATGGCATACTGGAAATAGCTCTACAGTGCCATATGTGGAGCGGCATTTCCAGCCATCCGAGCAATAGTGAAGAGAATGGTACGGAGAGTCAAGTCAGTTACTCCCCAGATTGCTACCTTCCCTTTCTTTCTTTCGGCCTCGGGTACACAATACTGGTTGCAGCATTCACTCATTGTCAAACCACCCCTTCTGCTTCCAGTCAAACTGACATAGGACCCACGCCTGGATAACCTAGTCAAGAAATAGATGTCCTCGATGTCAATAGTCAATGTATGGGATCCCACAATAAAAAATTGTTGGTCCGGATCCCACATTCGGACTAAGTACTCCAGTAATCGAACTTGGGCTCTCATGCCCTGGATACGGAAATACTTTAAGAGACCACAGTCTCTTAGTGCAGCTATGGTGGGAGGGTGATTTTAGACATTTGTATTATCCTCCTCGTGTTCCCGTTCTCGCCATTTGAGCACCATGATGATGTATATTAACCTACATGGGAAACATATGAAGATGGTTAATGATCTCAAACATGGAAAATTCTTTATATGGGTTAAATATTTTAAAAACTTTTTGAATTTTGCGCTGCTCACAGGTGCGCTACTATGCACAGTGCGAACTTCTCGCAGGCGCCTTAAGGCCCACCTGCGAGAATGAGTCATTCTCGCAGGTCCCATATGGGCCACCTGCGAGAATGCCTCCGCGTGCATAGGGTTTAAAAAATTAACTTGAAACTGAACTCTTAACCTATGAAATCAAAATTTTAAACCATGCAAAGATAAAGAATGGAGAGCTTACCAAAGTGCTACTGACGGCTCGTGAAATGATCGCCTGTAGCTCCCGGAAATCAACACTAAAGGGAGAGCGTAAAATGAGGTTTTTTGAACTCAAATGGTAAAAGGGTAAAATGATATGGTAAAATTTGTTATGGATTCTTTTTAATTACTTTTTACTATGTCAAAAGTGGGTTTTTTATGTTTATTCATTATTTAACCCTAATTACTAATATGGGAATGAGTAAAATGACTTGCAGGTAAAAAATATGGATGATTTTGGACAAAACTTTTACGGTGTGGTGTGATTTTGATTGTTTTCTATGGTTTTGACATAAAACCTCGAGCGCCTTTTGTCCGTTCTTGCGCTTGTAAAAAATATAAGAACGTGATCGAGCGTTGTTTTATCACTTTTCCGGGCTCGCTTGGTTACACGAAAAATGAACCCCCCTGGAGTTATCTTTAAGATCTTTTCAGACTCTCTAAATAGGAAAAGATCGTTGAGCGACCTTGCTATTTTCACGCTCGATAAAGTATTTGAAGTATGCGTCCTTCGAGCGATAGTTTAACCCTTTTTCGGTCTCGTTGGACTAGTGTACGAAAAAGGAACTGAGAGAGTTCTCTTTTAAGTGTTTTTCCAAACTCTATAATCTTGAAAAACCTTCGAGTTTACTATCTCTGGACTCGTTAAACAAACATTGATAGACCCGTAATGGGACCGAACCACTCCTTCCTAGGGTTCATTAAAGGTACTCCGAGGGACTCGTCTGAAGGATGAGCTTATATCAACAAGCATATGTGATCCTCTTCAAGATTGCTTAAAAATAAAGAGGTACTTGCCAGAAATGGTGGGGGAAAATTTGGGAAAGGGATATGTTTCATCTTTGTATTAATTGGCAGTAAGTGTCGCTCTTGAACATGACACCCCCTATTCATCATTCG
This sequence comes from Picea engelmannii, assembly GCA_009831015.1. Lineage (NCBI taxonomy): Eukaryota > Viridiplantae > Streptophyta > Pinopsida > Pinales > Pinaceae > Picea > Picea engelmannii. The sequence continues at coordinate 630,455 of ML782329.1, read as the reverse complement.
AAGCTGGTTTGGGTAATCCATTTGTCTCTCATTCGATTTGATATCAAGGTCTTTCCATGTATCGACTTTGAGTCAATGCTGCCAAATTATTGGTTGTGTCATTCATATGTTCAAGAGAAGTCCATCTGAAACCTCTATTTGAGTTGTCCATCTGCAGTTATCCATTCTATTCGTGTCGGCCTTCCCTGTGTCCAAAGTCCAATTGCTACATGCTCTGTTTCACTTTCAAACTCTGTTACTCATTTCGTGTCATTGATGAAGGATACATCAAGGCCCTCCTATGACGAGTCTTGTTCCGTCGACATCAGCACATTATCCGGAATTAAGACTTAGAAATCATTCAGTACCTTGGAACTTCCATGCCTCAATGGCAAGTTTCCTCGCTTTCGACAGTGGGTTTACATCATTGACCCCTGATCGAAAGATTCCGTCGGCTGTTCGACATCAAATCATTTATTCACAGCCGATGGATTGTACTTTGGTACCTTGGGAGTCATTGACATCAATGGTGATTTCCCTCGCACTTGTTAACGGTTACATCAATGACCGGTAATCAAGTGCTTTCTACCATGTTCTACTTCAACACATGTAATCACATGGTTAGATTCGTACTTTGGGCGATGAGATTGAAGACCCTGGATATTGTCTTAAGTGATCCAGGTTCCGATGGAGTATGTATGATTTGCAACACATAGATCCACTGTGTATATTTCGTGGCTATGTCATCTTGGATAAATATTTGTCGCATAGATCCACAGTGTATTCAGGTGGCTATGCTATATTGTGACGGCATGGATCCACAATGTATGATTGGTGGCCATGACCTTTGTTTATGATGTCATCAATATATGATCTGAGGATGGGAATGCCTACCTCAGAAGGGATACATATGATATTTTGTCGATGCTTGGATGTTTGCAGGTTTTCGATTAGATGCGCTCTTGGTTCTTGACACACACATGCAGCTTACAAAGTCTATCGAATGTCACTGATTCCACTCTCAGACTTTGGGGGGCATTCTGTTATCCACAATTTTGGTCATCATGATGATGTTATGATGATGGAAAATCAAGCTCTTCACTAAGAACACTTTCCTGAAAAAAGTTACATTTGCCTTCTTCCAGAAATCATGCTTTTAAAGGATGTTCGTAGGCTACCTGTATATCTGCCTGCGAGAATGCCTGATTCTCGCAGGCTGCATTAAGCTGGAGTGTGAGGGGTTCGCACTGTACCTAACTGTCAGGGTGCAAACATCATCTAAAGGAAGGAAAAGGGTAAAATCTCGAACCTTCTAGAAGGGAATCTTCTAGAAACATGAGTTGACTTCGAATGGTTGTTCAGGTGCTGGCATTCCAGATATCTTGGGATCATTCCTATCCTAGTAACTAATCTATCTTCTCCTATATATTGAAGGGAATGCTTATGGAAAAGGTTAGAAGCAAACTAGCAAGAGATTGATTGGAGAATTACTGAAAGCATGTATGAAGGACTGATGCTACAACAGCTAGAGACACCAGCAAGGTCATCAAAAGTGGTTGATTTTCTTCATGCATGAGCAAGTGTGTGTGTCAGAGCTAGGAGCCATCGAAAGAAGACCTACAACATCAAGGCTCAGGTTGTAATTTTCACTTTCAATTAATTCAATACAATAATATGTCCCTTTCCCATAAAGATGATGTCACTTTATTACATAACTCCTTGATCATATGTATAGACTAGCTATTGAATATATTAATCTGCCTTTACTTCGATTGGTTTGCACTGTTGTGATATGAACGGCTCAAGAGCATTGAAGCAAAGCTTGAAACAACAGAGACCTAAGGAAAGCGTTCATAAGGTATGTCTATGATCCTTATCTCTTAGTTCATTCAATAGGCTAGATCTAGGGAAAGTGTATTATTCTGTCCTGTTTTGTTCTAGATCCAGGTGGATCTAGGGAGATCAGTTTGTGTCCGCACTTACGGATTAATCCTGAAATACCTGCTTCTCACAGGGTCATCATTGACAAAGATATAGTATGTATGGAACAACCAAAACGGTTGATTCAAGATTTCAACGGTAAATTTGTTTGCATGCTAGAAAATTCATTATATGGTCTATTGATACCTAGACAAATATACAAGAGGTTTGAATCCTTCATAGTGAGTCACAATTTTTCAAAGGGTAGGAATGACTATAGAGTTTATAGTGCATTCACAATGTTGATGTTATTTGTTTATGATATTCTTGATGCAAGCAGAAGCATGGATAAAATCAGTAAGAACATTACTCAGGTGGACAGGACAATTTAGATGAGGGATCAAGGAGCAGCAAAAAAAATTATAGGCATGGAAGTACACAGAGATGGTAATGGTAATCTATGGTTGGAGTTCAGTATGAACATTGTAAAACCATTTTTTATCTCTCTTGCTTTCCATTATAAGTTTTCTTCAAGCATAGGTCTTGTCTATAAAGAAGAAAAGGTTATGTCTCGTGCAAGTTCAGTAGGAGTTTTGTTGTATGTGATGAAATGGTTAAGACCATATGTTTCACATGCTAATGATGTTGTTAGATATGTGACAGATTCAGGTGTTGCAGTGAAATGGGTGCTTCAGTGTTTGAGAAGCACAAATGTCACCTATAATGGTTACACTGAGATGGTCTGTGATAATAGTAATGTATATTTTACAGGTGTCTTGGATAGAACGAGATCTATCACTAAATATTTCTCACAACACAGTTGTGGAAAATATGTTGGAGGTGGAGTGACCCCTCAAGAAATCCAAACTCGTGCAAGTCACACAAGCAATATCATGAAACCAATTTTATTAGAGAAGCTGCAGTGGTGCTGGATTCTCTTGGCTTGCAGAAAAGGTGATGAACAAAAGGAAGAAGCAAGGTATCAGGTTAATTTTTTTCAAGGTGGAGATTGTTGGGATTTGGTGACAACGAATTTCTCCAAGGATGGATTTGGATCCTATTATTCTGTGTTGGTTACAACCAAATAGACCAAGTTAGAATATGGATATGGATTGCATTTAATAATCATTTTCTTTTAAATGTATATAAATACATGTAAGCTCGTAGAGGCAAAGAGAAAGATAGAGTGAGAACTTGCAAGTCTGCTATAATCTCCATGATCTAAATAATAATGCAACCGATGCCTATGCTTGGTGGACGTATCCCAACGTTTGGGTGAACCACGTGAAATCCTGTGTTTATTATCTGTGTGATTGTTAATTATCATATGTGAATTGTGTTTTCCGCATTTTCAATTCTAACACATTTTGGTCAAGTTTGTGGTCTCTATTGCATACCAAGCTCACAAATCCACTACTTTCCACCCCCAAACCGATGGCCAAATCGAGGTCATCAATCAGATGATTGTGCACATCTTGCGCATGTACAATTCTAAGCATCCTCGTACATGGGATGAGAGTCTCCCATATGCCCAACATAGTTACAACAGGGCTCTCCATAGGTCCACTGGCCATAGCCCATTTTAGGTGGATCTAGGATTCCAAGCCTTGGGAACCATTGATGTTTCCCTTCCTCTTGCCACCGCATAGACAAACTCTTCCCCTGATCAGTTTGCGATAGACAAATCCACTAGATTCATTGAGAGGATTTAGCACATCCACCAACAGGTCCAAGAGATTTTGCATAAATCCAATGCTAAGTACAAGAAACTCCATGATCAACACAGTGTACCACAACAGTTTTAGGTTGGCGACAAAGTCTAGTTACATTTGCAGAAGGAGTGTCTCACCGGGTCCCATTGGAAGCTTCTCCCACTTCGTTATGGGCCTTACACTATCACCAAGGCTGTGGGTAGCAATTCTTTCGAGCTCAACACTCCACCCTTCCTTGGTATGCATCCAGTATTCAATGTGGACCTACTTAAACCATATTTTCCACCATTGTTGGACACCTATGAGATCTTTGAACAATTGGCACCAACACATCTCAACCATGACTGCATGGAACAAGCATCCACCGATTAGATAGTGGACACATAGGTAAAGGGCACTCTCGAGCAATGGATCGATCTTTATCGGGTTGCCAAGGTAGGGCAAATCCTACACCAAGGCAAGTGACTCACCTAGGGCCAAATCCAAAAAAAATTTCCTCACCTAATGTGGGAAATCAATGCAATGAATACCATTGCTTCCTAAGGAGGGATGATTGATCAAGGTGGATATTGGTGGCCACACACCTATTCCAACTAGCTCCTCGTGTTCATTTTTTTTCAAAATGTCCTTCTGTACTTCTTTACAATTGTGATTTCTACACTTTTGGGGCTGTTTGAAGCCCCACACATTCTCCAGGTGGATACAGGTGGCCTCTCGCCTAATCCAACTGAATTATTTTGTATGTTTTCATGTCAACACATCTTGTTGTAATTCCAGGGATGTTTTGGGCCTCTAAACGTTTCATTTTTTGTCTCTCCACAGTCAGACTCTAGACGGAGTTAGAGTCTGACAAAAGAATGTGTATTTCTCTAAAAGACCTTTCCAATGGGCTATCACGTGCCTAAAATATAGGTCATACACAAAAGTTACGACCCTAGGAAGTTGAGGTACCAAATTACACCAACTTACCCATAGGGCCCACATGACTTTTGGCATTTCACCTTTTAGGGTTAGGTTTTTGGATGTATAGGGTTTTGGCATTCATGAGTAATATGAAAAGGGCCTCTGGAGCCTCATTGTATTCCATTCTACTCAAGCAGATGCGCGTAGCAACCACATCTCTTCTCAGAGATATCTACCACCATTCAAGCAAGTTTTAGTTATGCATTTTTATAGTTTCAGCCTATTTGATTATTTAATATAATATATCGTTCACTGGATATTTGTTTTATTCTTCCTATCCCTTTGTTTATTGTATTCAGTCTGTTAATCAGTTCGTTCTGCTCCTAAATTCATATCAATCACACAATAAATAACCCATTCCTTCTCCACATACTAAGAAATTTCCTACCTCCCACATATGTTTTATGTATCCTCTTTGTACCTACGACTTTTCATGGAATTATTTTCCCTCCTTGGAAATTTTCTTCTTCAGAAATCCATTTTTAGGGGCTTCTAGTGAAAAAAATCCACTTCTTACATTTGTTAAATATAGCTCTGAGTTAACTCAAACATGTTCCCCACTCATGGAGTCATAGTCATTTATTTTTAACATGTTTTTTCCATCTATTTCTTGCATTTATTTAATCAAAAACAAATTTCTCTTAGATTTGTCCATCAAAAGAGGATATTTGGAAAGTCAAACTCTTGCACAATAATTTAAATAATAAAAACTAAATGTCTTAATAAAATCATGTATGAATTTCCATAATTGAAAATTATTCAATAGAATGTTTAATACTTGACGATATTACATGAAATAAAATAAAAAATATCGCAGACTAGATGTGTATATCTGCAATTGCAACATTTGTTGTATGTCATTTGAGAAGAAAAAGTGTAGTTGTGAGGATGCACGACTCTCTCTTTCAAGTTCAAGTAGAGGAAAGTATACACACACAACAAAAATGGAGCTATTCAACTCTTCTCCACATTCATATGAAAAAACTAAATCCAAAATACATGAGACTAGATATTTCTCTAAAACACTCCATATTTCACCTACCTTATAAATGCATATACACCTATCTTATATAATTTCATTTAATATGCCTACCCATTATCATCTTGGTCAAGTAAGGGGGAAATTACTCCATTTAACACTCCCCTTTAATTTCGACCATTACAAAAATTAGCATAAAGAATGCCTAAGTGTTGTCTCTGAAATTCAAAAGTATTTCTTCCCAATGGCTTGGTCAAGATATCTGCTAATTGTTCTTTAGAACCACAAAAATGTAGCATAATGCTACCATTGTTGACAATCTCATGAATGAAATGATAGTGAGTGTCAATGTGTTTACTCCTGTGGTGAAACACATGATTCTTAGATAATGCAATTGTTGAACTGTTGTTACAAAATATAGGAGTTGGTTGTTTCTCTTCATGTGAAAGATCAATAAGGATCCTTCTCAACCAAACTGAATGACATGATGTTGATGTTATTACATCATTCTCTACTTCTACTAAAAAAATTGTGACGATGGGTTGTTTGTTAGAATCCCATGAAATTAATGTTGGATTACTGAGAGGGGGGGTGGATCAGTAATAGAGTAATTATAATCCTTTTTCTTCAAATAATCCAAGTGTTATATCAATGTAGAATTATTATCCAATAATGAGTAATAAGAAATGAACAATCACACACATACACAGTACACCAGTTTTTTACGTGGAAACCCAAATCGGGAGAAAACCACATAAATTTTTTTCTTATATGTATTGAAGAATTACATTCATTGGAAGCACCAACTTCCTTTGTTTTCCAGCTACAACTAGAAGGAGGATCCAACCCCCTAGTTTCTCAGGATACCACATGAGGGATTATCCAACTCCCCAATTCTCTGGCTACAACCAGGAGGAGGCTACAACCCCCCTTTGTTCTTCGGCTACAACCGGAAGGTGACTACAACCACTTGTCCTTGCCCCATCCAACCGCCCTGAAGTAGAAGTAGAATGATGGAACCATTGTCACACTATCACTGTGAGATATACCATTGTAAACTTATAATAATAAACCTGAACCATGCATCAACCTATACCTTGACCTGTAATCAACCTGTACCATAAACAAGTGCATCAACCATGCACCGACCTATATCATAAACAAGTGCATCAAACATGCACCTACCTGTACCAAACAATATGTAATCAAACTGTACCATAAAAAAGTGCAACCAACCATGTACCAAGTATGTACCAATCATGTTTCAACTACTCATCAACTATGACTCATCAATATGTACCAACACCATCAACTATACACCTCATGTATGTGCCAACTCATCAACTACTTGTCTCATCCATGTACCCAACTTGTATCTCAACCAAAATACCTCATCAATTTCATCATCCAAATATGATTTATAACTTTGTAATAGACCTAGTGTATATGATCACATACCTGCAAACCTTCCTTAACTTTAAATAACAAGAGACTAGCATTTATATCAAACTTTTCTCACATGACTAGTTTTTTATTAGCCAACAACCCTAACTTGAAATAATCATAACTTTGTACCTATAATGAATAAAAATATGAAACTGATACACAATGTTATTTAGTGTGTTTTGTGCAATTCCTCCAGGTGTCACTACTTGTAACCTCTCAGAAAAGTAGTTATAGAAAAATGGCATACCTTGTTGAATTTTGTCTTATTCTAGAGAACGACCTTGTAGAATGTGCCCCACGTGGAATATTTGTTGAATCGATCTAAAAATGTTAAAAAGAATACTACAGACTATACTCTAACCAACACATTTGGTCTTATTGAATTTGGATCTGTTATGAAAAATTTATGACATTTTTACCCTAAACACTTATTTTTTACTAGTTTCAAGACTAGCGACAAACCCTATTTTCCACGGAGTGTAACTCCAAAAATACAATGACCCACAAGATGAATGTTTTACCACTGATACTTGGATATGTTTCCTCAATGGCATAGAAATTTTATGGTCTGAATCATTCTATAAAAAATGTTATTTTGAAAATGGTGAGATGACCTGTAAATAACATACCTTAGAAAGCATCAACAAAAGAATTTATCCTTCCTTGAATTCTGGCCTTCTTTTCTTCACTTTCCCTCAGAAATTTGTCTTAGATATACTTTTTTTACCTCAAAAACCTATAGGTATTCAGTATTCTCAAGTGTGATTTAAATGAGAGAGCCTTTCCTATTATTTATACTCTCCAAGTAGCTTCCTTAAAAACATCTTCTAGGTCACTTTTCCCACTTTCCTTATTTTAGGGTTAACCCACTTCTAATTTCTCCATTAAATTTATTATTTAAATAATTCATTTTGTATTCACTTTGAATTATAGTGCACTCATCCCTTCACTTTATTATTTACCTTTAAAATCTCTTAAACCACTTTGACTACTTTGACCTTTTGGGGCTTCTAGAAGACATATGAGGGTCCTCCAACTTCGTAAGGCCATAACTCTCAAACCGTGAGGAGTTATGTGACGTTCCACATACCACCAGAAATGGAATGAAATGTAATATACATATAGAATAGTATTACCTTAAAATATATAAAAACTCATACCATTATCCATGAAACAAACTTGGGTCCATGACCCAAACCTGGGTTCTCCAACTTCTCATGGCCATAAATCTCTAACCGTGAGGAGTTATGTGACGTTCCACATACCACCAGAAATGGAATGAAATGCACTATCCATATAGGATAGATTCATTGAAAAATTCATTGGCTTTCATCTCATTATTCCACAAATAAGCATGGGTTCTCTAACCATACTTATAGGATAACTCAATCTGCAAAGCATCTTCCCGTGAGGGATTTCACCATAAGGGGACCACTTTCAAGTTCATTCATTTCTACGTATTATCAACCATTACAAGACAATAACGATTCATCTTTACATCAAACAATCTTGGTTCCATTACCCAACCTTTGTGCTATGGGGCTTTCTTCAAGGGTTGACATCAATGACAACCAACCTTAATCAACAATCTCCCCTTTGGCATTGATGGAAACACTATGATGCAATGTTGAAATCATATCACTCATGCTCCCCATAGAACCATGCCTCTATCCTCTTCATATAATAAATATGCTCCATTTGGAACCATGCCTCTATCCTCTGCATCTGATAAATCTCTCCCCCTTTGTCATCAATGGAAAATGTATCTTTCCATCTGGGGCTACTCCCCCTAATTGAATTGTCTTCTTATGGTGCTTCCTCATGTACATCTAAGACATAATATAATCATTAAAAATCATTCATTTTTGAGTATAAATAACTCCGAGTCTCTGGCGAAGATACTCAAAGGCTTCCCATGGAAGTGGTTTTGTAAATATGTCTGCCACTTGTTCTTTTTTTCCCACATACTCAACTCTGATGTTATTTTATGCAACCTGTTCCCATAAAAAGTGATACTTGATTGGAATGTGCTTCATCTTAGAGTGCATCATCGGATTCTTTTAGATGCTGATGGTGCTTGTATTATCACAATAGATTGGAATGGGCTCATCATACTCAGCCTATATATCTGTCAGAGTTTGTTTCATCCAAAGAACTTGTGTACAACATGATGTTGTTGCAATGTACTCTGCCTTAGCTGTAGATAAGGATACTGATGAATGTTTATTTCTTAGCCATGATACTAAACACTCACCCAAGTAGAATGATGCTCCACTGGTGCTTCATCGGTCATCAATACAACCTAGCCAATCTGCATCTATGTAGGCAATAAGTGATAGATCCTTTCCTTTTGGATACCATAATCCAAACTCTTTTGTTCCTTTGAGATATCTAAAAAACCTCTTCACTGCTAATACATGGGATTCCTTTGGTGCTTCTTGAAATCATGCCACTTGTCCAACTACCTACATTACATCTGGTATAGATGTTGTCGCATATAGTAGGTTGCCAATCATTGACCTGTATTGCCTCTAATTTGTAGACTTTGAATCATCATCTTTGGCCAACTTGCAACTGGTTTGCATGGGAGTGATAACTGGTTTGCAATCTTCCATACCAAACCTTTTTAGCATTTCTATGATATACTTGGTTTGAGAAATAAAAATTCCTTGGTTTCTTTGGCATATCTGAAGTCCCAGAAAGAAGAATATTTCTCCAAGTAACAAAATTTCAAATTCATTCTGCATATCTTTGCAAATTTATGGCTTAATCTGTCATCATCACTACCAAAAATAATATCATCAACATAAACTTCAATTAATACAATATTACCATGACTTACCTTGATGTAGAGATTGTTGTCTGCACTTCCTTTTCTGAAACCTGCCCGCTGCAGATACTTATCCAATCTAGAGTACCATGCTCTAGGAGCCTATTTTAGACCATACAAGGCCTTCTTTATTTTACACACATAATCTGCATTTTCTGACAACTAAAATCTTTCTGGTTGTTCAATATAGACCTCTTCTTCAAGTTCCCCATTCTGAAAGGTTGATTTTATGTCCATTTGATATATTTTAATATTTTTGGAGCATGCATAAGCTAAAAGTAAACAGATTGCTTCCATTCTGGCAATTGGGGGAAATGTCTCTTCAAATTTGATTCCTTCAACCTATGCATATCCTTTACATACAAATCTATCTTTGTTCCTTGTAACTTGTCCATCTTCATTCAATTTATTCCTGAAGACCCACTTTGTGTCGATCACATTCTTATTCTTTAGTCTTGGAACCAGTTCCTAAGTGTCATTTTTCTCTATTTGATCCAATTCTTCATCCATGGCCTTATTCAAAGATTCATCCTTCCTGGATTCTTCAAAACAGTTTGGTTCAATTGTAGATAAGAGTGCTAGGTTTGTTTGTTCTGGTGAACATATTCTTATTATAGTCTCAACTCCTGCATCTTTGTTTCTCATAATCTAATCTGAAGGATGATTCTTTTGTACTAGTTTACTGGGTGTCTTTGGAGACACTTGTTGAACTTGTTGTTTTGCTTCTGTTGGATTATCTTCATCTTCGTCTTCTACTTCTTTTTCATCTTCTCCTTCTTCTTCTAAGGGTTGTTTCATTGATTCATTTTCTTCCTTTGATTTTGGTCTACCTGTTTCATCAATTGTTACGTTGATGATTTCCACAACTTTTTTCAATCCTAGATTGTAACACTTGTATGCTTTCCTTTTACTTGAGTAACAAAAAAGTAATCCTTTGTCCACATGAGAGTCAAAATTTTCCATTCCTCCATCTTCTCTTTTGGTATAGCATTTGCTTCCAAAAACTCTGAAGTTCTTTACATTTGTTGGTCTTCCTTTCCATAGTTCGTAAGGAGTTTTGTCAATGTTGTTTCTGAGCATTACTTTGTTTTGAATGTGAACTGTTGTATTCACTTCCCGTGTCCAAAAAATATTTGTCAATTTTGAAACATTAACATTTTTCGAGCCATTTCCTGTATTGTCCTGTTCTTTCTTTCAACAACTCCATTCTATTGAGGTGCCCTAGTAATGGAGAATTGCCTTTTTATTCCATGATTGTTGCACTAGTCCAAAAATTCCTTTGAGTTGAACTCTCCTCCATTATTAGATCTCAAGAATTTGATTTTTGAATCCATTTCATTTTCAACCATTTCCTTGTAGATCTTGAAGTTTTCAAAAGCTTCTGACTTATTCTTGAGAAAGAAAATTGCAGTCATTCTTGTATAATCATCAACTAATAACATGAAGTATTTCTCACCTTTTAAGCCCTTTGTTTTAGTTGGTCCAACTATATCAGTATGCACAATTTCCAGTGGTATTGTTGTTGAATATTCCTTTGATTTAAACTTGGTCTTTGTTTGCTTTCCTTGTTGACAATGCTTGCATAAAGTGTTGGTTGGTTTCATGATCTGGGGAATTTCTATGACTGCTTCTCTTTTGTTGACTTTGACAAGGTTATCAAAATGTATGTGCCCCATTCTCCTGTGCCATAGCCAACTTTCATATTCCTTTCCTAGAAAACACTTTTCATTTCCAATTTCACTTAACACATATATGTTGCTTGATGTTCTTGCAGCTGTAGCGACCAATTTCCTTGAACCTTCTTTTCTTATCTCACACTTTTGTGAATCGAACGTAACTTTATGACCTTGTTCATACATTTGACTCACACTTAGAACATTATGTTTCATATCTTCTACTAGTAGAACATTTTCTGCCTTTTCATTCTTGTTCCCAATTTGGACTGTGCCTTTTCCAATGATTTTCGTTGAATCATCATTTTCGAAGGAGACTGGTCCATCTCTTTCCTTTTGTAATGTAAGAAACTTGTCTCTATCACCTGCCATGTGTTTTGAACATCCACTTTCAACATACCAACCACGTTTCTTCTGCTTAGCTGTTACAGCAATTGTGCATTCTTCATTGCTATACTGATCTTGCTTTCTTATCCATGTCATTTTCTGAGGTTCATGTCTATGACTGTTGTTATTCTATTGAGGTTATTTAGGAAGGACTATCATTCTTCAATCTTTGGCCACGTGTCAAAAATTTTCACATTTGTAACATTCCACTTCAGTTCTCAAAGATTCAAACCTGTTGTAACTTCTTGTTTGTGTTTCACTAAGTCTTCTTGAATAACCCCTTTGTGTATGACTCTCAAAGTTTTTATTGATCTTGTTGTTAGCTCTGTAATTCACAGCTTTATGTCCAAAATTATTACATGCATAACATAAACCAAAAAATATAGTTTGATACCTGGGAGTTGAAGATCTTTTGAAAGGAGGTGCTCTTATGAATCCTTCTTCTTATTGAGGTCTATCTGTCTATTCTTGATTCTGAAATCTGAATCTTCTTGGTGGAGGAGTGTCCCTGTAATCTTCCTTGTATATCTTCCTATCCCTTTTGATTGTTTCTGCATAACTTTTTGGATATGTTAGTTTCTCTGTTGTTTTGGAGCTTGATCCCTTTTCTGTCTTCTGATTGTATCCAAGTCCGGACTTGTCAAGATGAGATTTTTGACTACTGATAATGTCATCCAGAAATTTTGGGCTATCCTGCATATTTTTCTTTTGAATATCCTTTCTTAGTGCGACAATCTTTGCTTCCAAGTTTTCAATGATCCTGTCCTTTTCTTCTAGATTTTATTTGAGTGCTTCATCAATTCTTTTATCTTCTTTTATTTAAACCTTCAATTTTGTGATCATTTGTTCTAGTTCTCGAGTATCATTTTTCTTGTCTAGTTCTACTTGTAGTTTCTTATTTTTCTTCTTTTCTCTTCTGGTAACTTCTATGTCATACATTAATTCTTCTCGATAGTCAACTTCTTCTTGTTCAATTTCTTCTTCAACTTCTTCATATTCTTCTTTGACTTATTCATATTCTTCTTCGGATTCTTATTTGTCAGAGTCTTTTACTGCCATGAATACAACTCTTCATGTCTCACTGTCACTGACTTCATCTTCATCTGGTGATGAGATGTCTTCTTTGGTTCATAAGCTTTTCTTGAAAACTTTCTTTGTATTTCTTTTACCTTTATATGTGTGTTTTTCTTTTGAGTAACCTTCATCATTTCTCTTTTTCTTATGAGGAATTTTTTTAGCAAAATGACCAATATCATCACAATTAAAACAAATTAAAGGAATCTTACCTCCATACCTACCGTTAGTTCCCTTGTTCAGTCTTTTGATGAAGTTGGCCACTTCTTCATCATCTTCCGAGATGTCACTACTGTTGCTATATTCTTCTTGTTCCTTTTTTTTTGCTTTGATCTTTTGGATGCTTTGAAGGTTGCTTCTTTTACATCTAGATTTTCCTATTCAAATTTCATTTCATATGCTATGATGATTCCATGCTGTTCATCCATGCTTATTGATTTTAGATCCGATTTTTCTTCTAGTGTTGATATCTTAGGGTTAAATATCATAGGAAGATATCTTAGTACCTTTTGAACAATTATAGATTCTTCGATTTCTTCTCCCAATCCTATGATTGCATTCACTATTTCATCGACTCATAAGAAGTAGGCTACAATATTCTCATCTTCCTTCATTTTTAGTTGTTCGAATTGACCTTTGTAAGTTTGAATCTTTGATGCTTTGACTTTTGTATCTCCTTCATAAATATTTCGAAGCTTGTCTCAAATATCTTTAACGGATTTACAATGTGCAACTTTGGTGAATATCGTATCACTGAGACCATTCAAAAGTGAATTTTTTGCTTTGGAATTATTCTCACCAAGTTTCACTTCTTTGTCATTTGTTGGTGGAACTGCTGGTGTTGTGTATCCATATACAATTGATTACCAAACTTGAAATCCATGTGCATGTATATATGTCTTCATCCTTATGATCCAAAAAGCATACTTTTGTCTATCAAACTATGGTATTCTATTTTTATACAAGTTGGTACTCTCCGTGATCTACCTTTCAGTGGTTAAATTGATTTCTGAAGGAACCTTCTCTGATACCAATTGTTGGATTACTGAGAGGGGGGGCGAATCAGTAATAGCGTAATAATAATCCTTTTTCTTCAAATAATCCAACTGTTATATCAATGTAGAATTATTATCCAATAATGAGCAATAAGAAATGAACAATCACACACATACACAGTACACTAGTGTTTTACGTGGAAACCCAAATCGGTATAAAACCACATAATGATTTTTCTTATATGTATTGAAGAATTACATTCATTGGAAGCACCAACTTCCTTTGTTTTCCATCTACAACTGGAAGGAGGCTCCAACACCCTAGTTTCTTAGGATACAACCTAAGGGAAGCTCCAACTCCCCAATTATCTTGCTACAACTAGAAGGAGGCTACAACCCTCCTATGTTCTCCAGCTACAATCGGAAGGTGGCTACAACCACCTGTCCTTTCCTCGTCCAACCGCTCTGAAGTAGAAGTAGAATGATGGAACCACTGTCACACTATCACTGTGAGATATACCGTTGTAAACCTGTACCAATAAACCTAAACCATCCATCAACCATGCATCGGCCTATACCGTTGTAAACCTGTACCTCAACCTATAATCAACCTGTATGATAAACAAGTGCATCAACCATGCACCAACCTGTACCATAAACACGTGCATCAACCATGCACCAGCCTATACCAAACAATCTATAATCAACTTGTACCATAAAAAAATGCAGCCAACCATGTACCAAGTATGTACTAATCATGTGTCAACTACTCATCAACTATGACTCATCAATATGTACCAACATCATCAACTATACACCTCATGTATGTGCCAACTCATCAACTTCTTGTATCATCCGTGTACCCAACTTGTACCTCAACCACAAGCCCTCATCAATTTCATCATCCAAATATGATTTATAACTCTGTAATATACGTGGTGTATATGATCACATACCTGCAAACCTTCCTTAACTTTAAACAACAAGAGACTAGAATTTACATCAAACTTTTCTCACATGACTAGTTTTGGATTAGTTAACAACCCTAACTTGAAATAATCATAACTTTGTACATGTAATGAATAAATATATGAAACTGATACATAATGTTCTTCAATGTGTTTTATGAAATTCCTCCAGGTGTCACTACTTTTAACCTCTGAGAAAAGTATTTATAGCAAAAATGGCATACATTTCTTAATTCTGGCTTATTCTAGAGAGCGACCTTGTAGAGCATGCCCCACATTGAATATTTGTTAAATCGATATGAAAATGTTACAAAACATACTAAAGCCTGTAATATAACCAACACATTTGGTATTACTAAATTTGGATCTGTTATGAAGAAGTTATGATGTTTTTACTCGAAACACCTGTTTTTGACTAGTTTCAGGACTAGCCACAAACCCTATTTTCCACGGAGTGTAACTCCAAAAATACAACGAAACACAAGATGAATTTTTTACCATATATGATTGGATATGTTTCCTCAATGGAATAGCAATTTCATGGTCTGAATCATTCTATAAAAAAATTTATTGCGAAAATGGTGAGATGACCTGTAAACAACATACCTCAGAAAACATCATCAAAATAATTTATCCTTCCTTGAATTCCGGCCTTCTTTTCTTCACCTTCCCTCAAAAATTCAGCTTAGATATAATTTGGTTACCTCAGAAACCTATAGGTATTCAATAATCTCAAGTGTGATTTAAATGGGAGAGCCTTGCCTCTTATTTATACTCTCCAAGTAGCTTCCTTAAAAACATCTTCTAGGTCACTTTGCCCACTTTCCTTATTTTAGGGTCAACCCACTTCTAATTTCTCCATTAAATTTATTATTTAAATAATTCATTTTGTATTCACTTTGAATTATAGTGCACTCATCACTTCACTTTATTATTTACCTTTAAAAAGTCTTAAACCACTTTGACTACTTTGACCTTTTGGGGCTTTTAGATGACATATGAGGGTCCTCCAACTTCGTAAGGCCATAACTCTCAAACCATGAGAAGTTATGTGACGTTCAACATACCACCAGAAATGGAATGACATGTATTATCCATATAGAATAGTATTACCTAAAAATATATCAAAAATCAGATGGTTATCCATCAAACAAACTTGGGTCCATTACCCAAACCTGGGTTCTCCAACTTCTCATGGCCATAACTCTCTAACCGTGAGGAGTTATGTGAGGTTCCACATACCACCAAAAATGGCATGAAAAGAACTATCCATATAGGATAGTTTGACTGAAAAATTCATTGGCGTTCATCTCATTATTCCACAAATAAGCATGGGTTCTATAACCATACTTCTAGGATAACTAAATCCTCAAAGCGTCTTCCCGTGAGGGCTTTCACCATAAGGGGAACAATTTGGAGTTCATCAATTTCTACTTATTATCAACCATGACAAGACAATAATGAGTCATATTTACATCAAACAATCTTGGGTCCATTACCCAACCTTTGTGCTACGGGGATTTCTTCAAGGGTTGACATCAATGACAACCAACCTTAATCAACAATTAAACATGTACCCAACAGAAATGCGTACCCTGAAGTACTTTTCCTATCATCAATGATACCTTCAAAATCACTATTTGTATATCCAACAAGTGAATAGTCTTCTGAATTGGAGTACCAAATTCCATAATCTCTTGTACCTTCAATATACCTCAATTATTTTTCCAACTTTCCAATGTGAGATTTTGGGATTTTCCACAAATCTTGAAATCAAGCTCACTGCATACATGCTATCTGGATGGGTGGTTGTAAGGTACATGAGGCTTCCTACAAGCCTCTTATTGTTACAAAAAATTTTGTATCACCCCATGAAACTTGCTTGGATGGCCTTTCCATTTCCCTATGCAAACTTGAAGTCCCCTTTTTTACCTTCCAGAGACAAAAAACATGTTTTTCCACATATACGCTCCCTATCAATTATAAAACAAGTGTATACGTAGGTTGCTCCAATACAACCTGCGTACATCATGTTTGGTGCTCAAAATTAAAAATAATGTCAAGTTTTCCATGTCATGTCATGAGATCCATGATCCTTGACCTTCCATATACTGTAAATTCTCTGACTCTAGAAAAATCTCACTTCATATTGAGTCTGCATCCCTTTATCCTTGAAAGTCTGAAACCCTTGTTCATCCCCCTAGCTCTTCCTTCTTTGTGATGGAGAACCTTATTGACTCCTTTATATGAGTTTGCCTATGGTGGATGATTGAAGTGGTGGAGGACTAGCTGGAGGGACTTGGTTTCTCAGTTTCGATATGTGCCTTTACAAAAGTTTGTCACCTATGCACTTTTGCTGATTATTTTAATAGAAATATTATTTCCTCCTCCAGTTGATATCTTGCAAATATTTGAATTCTTATTCCATGGGCGTATTTGTCATGTATGTTAATGGATTATGTTAATCTATATGCTAAAATTATATATTATCACCATATTCTTGCGTATCTTAGGTGTTGAGGACAAGTTGCAAGTATAAAGATTTGAGTTGTATGCTCAACGGTGATATTCATCGAACATTTGGACGAGGTAGGCTCTTATTCTTATCTTGTTAGCATTTAATTTATATAACATATTTGGGATTAGAGTTGATTTGTGCATTTCATTCCCTCTATTGTGGTTTACCCCATGCTAGAGAGAGATTTCCCTCGTAACAAAATCGACGACCATACTAGGGAACTGATCTTGTTTTTGGGGGTTTGGAGTGTTTTTCTCCTTGATTTTCCCTTTATTAGCCTAAGTCTCCTTGTCGCTTGTTGCTTGAAAACCTATTTTTACATTGCATCTGAGTTTCTTAGCTTAGCTCTTTCGCTGGTAGTGTTGTACTGGGTATACACAATTTTTTCCTTGATAGATGCGTACATACATGATTTTTCTTCTTTTAGGGTGCAGATATACACGAGTTTTTCTCAAACAATCACATACATCAACTATTTATTATTGTTGGTTGAGTTTGATGGTTGTTGGGTGAGTTTGGTTGGGTGATGAGTCTTCTTGGGTCTCTGTCCTGACTGTTGAGTGCTTATAGAGTGATAGGAAGCCTTCTTATTGTTGAATTTTTGGGCGGTATTCTTTCTTATAATATTTTTCATTGGTTGTCCTTGCACATTGATTTGAGTGTTTTCTTATTGGTATCCTTCTTGGCTTGTCTATTTTTCTTGCAGTAGGGTCTACTTGTGAATTTTCTATTCAGTCCTTGCATTTTCTTTTCTTTATATCGAAAATAAAAAAACATTTTCTTATTTGAATTATGGAATTTGCACTTTTGATTACTTTTCATTGATTTTGACACATCTGGAGATATTTCATTTCATTGAAATTGCAGAGATTGCATTGGAAAAAATGCATGTAGAAGCATACCATCTCTTTGAAATTCAAGACTAGTGATTAGAAGTGTTTTTATATTTTCTTACTTTTATATGATGAGTCGTAATGCCATTAGTTTCATGACCACACCTCTTGAGTAAACAAAATCCATTAAAATTAACGTTGATTAATTAAAATTGATTCGAAACGATTTTATTTTTCAGGGTACACAAACAAGTATAGGACATAGGGATTTGGAATAGGATTTTGTGAGTAAAATTCTCCAAGGCTATTAAACTAAACATATGTGTCTAACCAGGGAGTGGTGAAACCCATTGTGTAATTAGTGATCGGGAGGCTCTGCTCACATAGGAGTTAAGAACGAGGTCACACAAAGTTGGTTGCAGAGATATCCCTCTAACACCTTCTTAGCATCATAGATATTTCTAGGGTTCTATTTCTATTTGGGGATCTTTCTAGTACCTTTACCTCTATGAGAGGTGATGCTTTCAACATTTCGGGATTTGTTACCCTGTCGATATGGTGGACCGGGCCTATGATTGTTCATCTACCCATTGGTTATATTGTGGTGACTCTAGTTGCTTGACATAGGTAGATACATAGGTTAATTTCATGGGTTATTCTGCATGTACCCTGATTCAGATAAGGGTCGGTAAACATAGAACCTGTATGAAGGATTACCTCTCCAGGGGGGGGGTTGATCGACTGTGTTGTTAAGCTCATGAGGGCCCTTATAACTGATTCTAATCCCTTCAATATTATGAAGGGATTCTTAGGCCCCTCTTGTGCGAGACATACCTACTCTAGTGAGGGAGGCCCCTTTCAGCCAATATATCCTATTTCTATGCATTAGCCTTTTTTATTTATTTTGATGTGTTCTCTGATTATTCATTGGCCTTAGGATTTTTATATATTGCATTGTGAGTTTTGACTGCTATGGTTGGTGGAGCCCCTATGACTCTCTCAATTAGCACTACCCAGCCCATTGTATTTTCTCAGTCCATGGGGATGAATCATTTTGTATTTTTGAGTGGTACGTAGAATAATGATAGTCAGCCAATGCCTTGGGCCTCTATATTTTATCTTTTGGTATACCAGAAATGTCTTCTCACTTGTCATCCTCAGTTTCATCATCTTATGTGAATCCTAGTTTTGGGTCTGAGGGCATGATGCCTCCTTATTCTTCCTTTAACATTTGGTGGGGGCCATATCCCTCAACCATCTCCTACAGTAGGAGGTTGAAATCATCTTTCCTCTGGACCCAATCTTAGCTTCACTTTTATAGGATCGAGTGCTCAAATGGGAGATCCTTCTACTTCTTACATCCCATCCTTCATTCCCTATTCCTCCACACTGATTCTGATGAACGCATTTATTATAGTGAATTCCTATTTGTCCTCTAGTGTTCCATCTAGAGGGAGTTAGTTCCACAGTATGGGAAACCCCCAACATGAAGTTCTTTCGTCTGGGGGAAATGTATATAATCCTTATCATGCCACTTCCTTGGTGATGATTCCCTTACAACCTTTTATGAATCAGTTTGGAAGAGTATACTATTTTTTCAGAGAGGGCCATGGTGTATACTTGAACCCTACTTATCTTGCAATCTCTTAAAACTACTCTTTCCTAGGAACATGGTCTCTGATGTCTCAACCATCCACTGCAAGTCATGTTGGAATCACAAGTCCATTCACTGTGAGTAATACTGGAATTATATCTCCAACATATGTTATTCATGTTGGATATAGGTGAATAAGCTCTGCAATTCATGTTGAATACCTACAACCAACCTCTGCAATTCATGATGGGGGAAAGAAACCAGTCACTGCAAGTCCTTCCGGGGGCACAAATCTAGTCATTGCTAGTCACACTGAACAAACATCACCAACCTTTTCAAGTCATGTTGGAGATGTACTACTAGCCTCTACAAGTCATGCTGGGAGCATGTCACCATCCACTACAAATCATGTTGGGGGAATTAATACGATTTAGAATCCTATATGTATAGGATGTAAGCCCAAGTTACTTTGTAGACTTTGCAAAGGATATCATCTGACTTGTGTGTGTCATGCTATTGGAGTGGTACGAGAAGCATGGTCCTTGTCTAGTGGCACTTCAATTTTTGACTCATATTTGGTTTCCCAACATTCTAATACTTCTTTGGTTGATGCATAGGTCATGTCGATGCAATCTTCGGCTGACACCACTCCTTTTTTAGGGAGTGATGAATCTCTTAACCATTTTATCTCGCATTCTATTCAACCAATTGTCCAGCTGATGCAATCTTCAGCGGGCACAACTTCGTTTTTACAGAGCGATGTGTCTCTTAACCATGTTGTCTCACATCCTATTCAACCAACTATCGCCCCAATGCAATATTCGGTTGAAACCACTCCTTTTTTAGGGGGTGATACTACTCTTTACCCTGTTGTCTCACATCCTATTCAACCAATTCTTGAAGAAGTGGTCATGCCGATGAAATATTCAGTTGATCCTGCTCTTCTCTTGGAGAGTGACAAGTCTAAGTGACATTGCAGATGCAATCTTTGGTCAATCCTACTCTTCTTTTGGGGGCTGATGCATCTTTCAACCATGTCTTAGAATTTCTAGTTCTATACCTTCTAAACAAGGGAGCATTCCACTCTCTTCGAGTACACTCCCTCCATGTCCTAAGATGGCTTCCTTTTACTGGAATAATCTTTTATATCCTCTCCTTCCTTCTTCTGCACCCTTCCAGATAAGGGGCATTCGTCGATATATTGTAGATGAAGGATCCCCTATGATTATTTTATCCTCCTTGGTTTGGAAAGTTTTTGGTTCTCCCATGCTTGTGTCAACTAACAATGAGTGGATGGATTTCATTAGAAGTCCTACATGGAATCCTTGGCCTCCCCCATGATATTCTTTTTTGATGGATCATCTTCGAGTCTTAGTTAATCTCTTTTCAAGACTTCTTAAAAATGAAAAGATTGTCAAGTGAACTTGTCTCTTTCACACTCACTAAATGGAATACTCTAGTCACCATTGGATAAAAGAGTTTTCCTGTGAATTATTTTATACTTTTTCAGGCCCAGGGGACTCAATCTATGAAAAATGACATTCTTTTGAGTTAAGTTGTAATCGCATTCCGTCATCCTTATTGTAGTATTGAGCCTATTTTTTGGTTCCATCTTTCTCGTTACAATCCTCTTACCTCAGAAATTTGCATCACTAGCCATGCATAGCCTTTTATATATCCTTTGAAACTTGACACCCTGTACCTTGAGAGGAAACATCCCCCCAAGTGTCCATGCCCCACATGCACTTCCTTTCATTGACCATAGGTTTGTTCCACTGTTTGGAGATAGTTTCTTACTCACGACACTTGTTTCCTCACATGTATCATAGAATTTATTTTCCTATGAAAAAACAAAAAATGACGGACGGGAAAATAAAATTATCTCATATCGGCAGTACTCATGTCTCCTTTGAACATAGCACAAACTTTTGAATCCACTGTCATCTAAAGTTTGGGTTTATCATGAACTTAGGCAGTTGAGCTCATTTCTTAGAGATTACTCCTCTAACTGGTTATTCTTCCAGTCCCTATGGAGAGTTTGTTGATGCCTCCTTCATCACGAAGTTTTATCATCAAGTCTATGTTTCCTGGGTTATCCATATGTCTCATTCTCTTATTCAAAGGAAGTCTATGATCTTGTGTCGGCCATTTATCAGAACTCTTGAATCTTCATGTCGACCATAGCCTCAGTGTATCTCAAAGTCACATGAAGTTGTAGTCCTAACATGCACCTTAATCCTACTTTCATTATGGGTAGGTAACCTTGAGCCCAACAATTGACATCTCCTCATTGGTCGTTGACTGGGGGGTTTCCATTTTGTTCAATGGAAAGAAATATATTCACACATTTGGATTCTTGTAGTGTCTTGGATTCCATTAGTCTCATTGGTGGTTTCCTCACCTTTTTCGACAATTTTTTTTATTGGATGTTATTCAGAGGGTCTCTTTCATGCACTACTTGCATCTGGTGCATGCGAGAGATGTACAGGATTGTTGGTTCATGAACATCCTATAAATATGATATCCTCCTAATAATCAAGCTATTGTTTTGTACCTCATGCTGACTGGTGATAGATTCCCTAATGCTCTCCTTCCAGCGAGTCTCCTTCCATCGACTTCAACTCATCTATTCTGGAAATGAGACCTAGAGTCCTATGAGTACTTAGAGGCTTGTAGTCATCAATGTCAGG
The DNA here is from genome assembly GCA_009831015.1 of Picea engelmannii. NCBI lineage: Eukaryota > Viridiplantae > Streptophyta > Pinopsida > Pinales > Pinaceae > Picea > Picea engelmannii. Next base: position 607,894 of record ML782329.1, on the reverse strand, counting down.
TTCTCCCACCATCGACAATTGGGAATATATCAATATCTATTGATTCATGGATTCTTCAAGTGTTCTACCTCAACACCCTTATTCACACTAGTAGAATGTACTCAGTGCCTTGGTACCTACTTTCATTATCAGTAGGTTGTATTGTGTTTGTTAATGGTATACCTTAATGAATGCTAATCAAATGAAGTCTCATTATGTTCGAACTCAAATCCTCTATTAACATGATGTATACTTGCACCTTTGGCGGATAGTGTAGAAGACCTCCATCTTATAGTAGAAACATTCCTAATCTGTTGTTTTCTTTTATTGGACTAATAGCTATATGAATTCAATGATCATGGGATATCAGATTGTACTTCATTGTATATAGATATCTTCATATTGATTTTGAGACTAGATTCCACTGTTCCTTGTTCGTGACTATGAAAACCTATGACATATGACCACTTTGTATTTCCTATTCATGGCCATGAACAACTATTTGATATATTTTCACATGGATCTATAGTGTATGATCAGAATCTGGACCAGGGGTCTAAAATTTGCTCAATTTTCAAAGTTCTCGGAATGCGACGAAAATGGTACCATTGCGTCCGTCTCGTTCTCCTGATTCCGGCGGTATATTTACTTTCGCAAACGGAGTCCGTATGGAGAAGTTATCGAGGTCTGTTCGCCGAGCCAAACAGGCAAAAATTTGATGCTGACTGGGCAGGCCGTACAGCTGACGTGGTAGAGGCCGTACAGCTGACGTAGGCAACCGTACGATGACGTGGCAGCTGAGTTGGCAATGCTGACGTGGCGGTTTGTGATTGGTCGAATGTGGTCGAGTAATATGGTGACACGTGGCATATTTTTTGGCAAGTTGAAAGGTGCCACGTGGCCCAATGAAGGGCTACCACGTGGCACCCATTTATTGACTGTTGGGGTTTGTGTGGTTTACAAAAATTGTGGAGGCCGTGGGGTTCGACCCCCGGACCTCCTCCCATTATACTAGCTCTAACATAATCCGCCCGGCCAATACGCCAAACCATGTTTCTTGTAAGTTATATGGTTTTTAATTATTTTGAGTTTGCATTGTATGTTATACGGCGGGGGTTAGGGCTGGGGCTAAGCCCCAACCCCCGGTCACACGAACCCTGCACAGGACCATACCTTTAACAGGAGCGCGGGAGTATATTGCTGTTGCAACCCGGCTCCATGGTTATATGTGACCATTATACATTGCAAATCGCGCGCGGGTGTGTTTTATATGCCATGGTTAAATTTTATGTTTCTACATGTGACATGTATTATGCGCGCGGGAGGTATTCAAACTCAGCCACGGTTCCATTTAATTTAAACCCACAGTTATATGTATTGGAATGTGACCATTGCATAGTTAAATGGCGCGCGTTTGGGTTTTGGTTATGTGTTTAAACGGTCATGTTAATACACACTCGCCACTTGTCGCCTATCCATTGAACGGTGGCAACAGGAGCCTATTTTAGCGCGGGGAACGTGGCCACATGGCCCATGCGCCCAACACCTCCATCCTCGGGGGCTATAGTCGCGCTAACGGTGCGACATTTTGGCACCATTTTCGGAACGCGCGTGGGTGCTGAGTTTATGCACGGGAAAACGCTCTGGAGCTAGGTTCACTTTCACACAGGTGCAATATGGCGAGCCTGTAACAGAGCTTGGAGAAAGGAAAATGGCAGCAAGCATAACTTGATGAGTTTTTGACCAAATCAGGTGCTGTAAAAGCCCARCTAGGGGTTTTTGRACATTCTGAGTCCATTGGARCCATTKTCAYAGGCATTTGAAGAKCCCATTTGYAGGTTTTTCACATTTGAAGTYTGWGGAAGYTTTCAGGGCCACCAGGGCCATTTCAGTGCTGGARCTGTTTGGAGGCTATGTTCAGCCATTTTTGGTGATTCAAAAKCCTAGGTTGGCTATTTTCRACCTTCTGAATCTGATGGCAGAGGTTTCAGAACCATTTGAGGTCATCTTCACCACGAATTTCTCCAGTCAAGATTAAAGGGCCACCAGGGCCATTTTGGGGAAAGTACTGTTAAGGTACAATTTCACTGTTTAGTGTTTGGGAAAGAGCATGTTCAGCTAATTCCTATCTTCTGATTCTGTATTTACAGTCAGTTCTGTCTTTTGAGACATTTATACTCTTGTATTAGCATTTGGATCATTTTTAATACAAGAGGACAAGCCTAGTTTGGGAGGCTTGGTCCAGCAGATGTAGCCTGAAGTGGGTGAACTGCTTTATCATTTTGGTTGCTGTGATTTTGATGTGTTCTTGTTGCATTTGATACTGCTGTGTATTAGTTTATAACACATATTTAATCTTGTAAAAGAACATTCCTCACACATGCACTATGACAAGAAGAACTAAGAACCTTACACATAAACAAGTTGCACATTTTTAACACATGAAGCAAGTGTA
>ML782329.1:546514-605378 GCA_009831015.1 Picea engelmannii | reverse complement strand
TCTTTAGAGGTGACATGTCCGGTAAATGCTCCTACAGTCTATCTCTGTATAAGAAATAGTAAGTTTTCACATTTTCAGAGGTCACATTGGAGTGTATAACTCACATTTGGAATTATGGAAAATGGATACCTTGCACCCTTAAACAAGTACCTTCCATTTTCAGATCAGTGTAATTCAGATTGGCATCCATGTGGACAAATTCATTATGGATTGTGATATTCTCATGGTTAACTAGCACTTCCAGTTGAGTCTCCATTACTCCACTTCTGGGAATTATGATGTATTTCGGTCATCGCAGATACTCCTTTGACCTCACACATTAAGGGGAATTTGTTATAGCAATTTTTTCCTCACCCCATGCAACTTTCTTGGATTGCCTTTCCATTTCCCTATGCATACTTGAATTCCACTTTCTTACCTTCTCGATCCAAAAAAACATATTTTTCAACATATACATGCCCTATCAGTTATACAACAAGCGTATACATAGGTTTCTCCACTACATCCCGCGTACATCGGGTTTGGTTTGTAAAATTAAAAATAATGTCGGGTTTCCATGCCATGTCATGAGATCCATGATCCTTGACCTTCCATAAATTCTAAACACTCTGAGTCGGCCCTTCAGTTCCATTTGAAGGATACAAATTGAGACATATCCAAGCCTTGAGGGAGATTCAACATTTTCAACTTTGAGAGCAAAGACAATCTAGATAAAGTTAACTTCATATTGAGTCTGAATCCCTTTTTCCTTGAAAGTCTAAACTCCTTGTTCATCCCCCAATATCTTCATTCTTTGTGATGGAGAACCTTATTGACTCCTTTATATGATCTTTCCTTTGGTGGAGGATTGAAGTGGTGGAGGCCCAACTAGAGGGACTTGGTTTCTTAGTTTTGATATGTTTCGTTACATAATTTTGTCACCTATGCACTTCTATTGATTATTTTAATATAAATACTCTTTCCTGGTCCAATTGATATCTTGCAAATATTTGAATTATTATTCCATGGCGTATTTTTCATGTATGCTAATGGATTATGTTAATATATATTCTAACATTATATATTATCACCATATGTTTGTGTATCTTGGTTTTTGAGGACAAGTTGTAGGTATAAAGCTTTGAGTTGCATGCTCAACAATGGTCTTCATCGAACATCTAGACAAGGTAGGCTCTTGGCCTTGTCTTGTTGGAATTTTATTTATGTATCATATTTAGGATTAGAGTTGATTTCTTCATGTCATTTCGTCTATTGTTGTTTGTCCCATGCCATAGAGATATTTTCCTCATAACATTTATACAAAGTATAAGAAATTGATGTACCTTCCTTTTGTTTACTTAGTTTTGTACCTATTGCAGTTGTTGTATCTGTTGGCTTGAAATTGTTCATTTTGAACCTTTTCAAAATATCTATGGTATATTTTTGCTGACAAATAAAAATTCATTTTTCATATTTCTCAACTTTAGTTCCCAAAAAATACTTCATAAAACTAAGATCATTCTATTAGCCTCTTTATCATATACAATCATTAAGTCCAAGTACACCACCTTTGTATATTTTACATACTAGGATATAGTTGTTATCCTAAGTGTGTTTCTAGATTACTATATTTCCTCTTCCTACCTTATCTTTTGATGAGGTGTCAATGTGAGAACAATTGAGGTGGTTTCATTATTGTATTATATATTTGTATCATTAAGATGAATACAATATTGAGAATTATGGCTTAAGGCCTTTTCCACCAATTTTCTTGTCCTAATATTCTTATGCTCAATTTATTCAATTGGTATCAGAGCATTATAGTTCTTAGGGATTGATTTTTCTCATGGTATCTTTATAGCTGCTCACAAAAACAAGTTGCAGATATACATTGGTTTATTTGGCCAAGAATAATTTGATCTAAGATGCAGTGGTAACATGGAGCGAAAGAAGGAAAGAGAAATACACAATGATTTTGAAGAACATGGCTTCACTGGTATTCTCCATCCTCTCGTTAGTTTGAAATTTTCATTGAACTGCCAATTTCCATGACAATTCCCAATGCAGATCCATCACAGTTGATATGTTGTAGATTAGGGTGTGTGAGATTTGTTGAGAGAGTGTTGTGTATAATTATATTTCTGTGTGTTGTATCAAGTTCCCAGTTTCCTTTTCCTCTGCATCTGTAGAATCTGCCTGTAAACATTGAATTTGTTTTTTTAAGAAACTAGATCTATTTGAATCGGCTGCGTGTATGCAATTATAGTTATAGTCCCCTACGTGAAACATGAGTCTATATGCCAGGATAGGTTCCTCCGTATGATGAATACTCTCCACATCATCATAGCAAGTAAATATGTTACAGAGCTACTAGTCAACGCTGTGAGAAATGAAGGATCAAAACACTCAAAGATTTATGGGCGCTACCATTGAGAACTAGATCTATGAGATCTTGCAGATATGATTTGCTTAAGACATTTGACCAAGTTTAAAGGCCAGTCATGAGATCTGCGACGTGGAGGAAGTGAGATTGTTGCAACTGCATATTGCACCAACAATCCGCCCACAAAATCAGCGAGCTGCAAAACTATGAGGAAATCATGCAAATGATGGTCGGTTGCCCAAATGGAAACATTGCAAGGCATTAACCAGGCTCACTCTCATGGCTGCCTTCACTAGGTCGCTCTGCCTGGGCTTCAGATATCCAGCGTATGAATAAAGTGATGAAACACAGAGCTGTGGATACTGAGTCACATTGCATGAGGATTTGATAAATTCAAGGATGTTCTTGTTGCTCTGTAGGGGATTCACATCCTTCTTCAAAGCTGGAGCCATTAAAAAAGAAAGTAGGATAATAAAAAAAATAGTATCCCGTGAGTCCATGGAAACGCAATATATGAACCGATGGACATGGAAACTAAGGCGAACGCAGGGATGGAAGAGGGTTGTAAGTTGACACATGATGGAAGACTCCTGGAACGAATATGGTCACAACCTCTCTTATATATGGTAATCTCTATTTTCAACGAAGTTGCTTTGATATTATCTCACCCATAAACAATGTGGCATCAACATCAACAACAAAATATTTGTGAGATCCATCTGAGAATCATCCTACTTCTTTCGTGCTTTCCTCCTTTCAGGTTGCCATTAAAACATGAGTGATGCATTAATAAGAGGATTATAACTCTTATTTCAACAAAAATTAGAAAATTCATTTGTTGTAAATTAAAATTTACATCAAAGGAGGTTTTAAATGGGATCCATAAGATATCTTGGCATTGTATAATTTCAAGGAGGAGGATGAAATTTTTATATAATGGGAGCTATAAGGAAGAATTGTAATTGAGAGCTATAATTGCATATTTTTGAAATGTTTACTCAAGGAGGACAAGTAAAGCCCATTGTAAACTGGGTCTCATTATTACTTTGAAGGGGGCGACAAAATAATGAGAGGAAAGAGAGAAACATTGTAATTTTAAATTGAAAATTGTATCAAGTTTTTCAAGAGTTGACTAGATCAATGTACAAAGCTTAGTCATTCTTCTTCTTTTCAAGCGACTATACGAGGGTCAAGGCCAAGCCCCGATAGTTAATCTTCTTTTTTTGGTGCATTGTGTAGTGTGGTTGGTGGCTATTTTCTTGAATGCTTGGATGTTTAATGTCTAGTTTTGACATAAACACAATTGTAATGTGTTACAAATGGAGTACACAACAAGTCAAGGAAATGAAAGTTCGCATAATTGAAGAACAATCAAAACTCTCAGTTAAGAAGCAACGAAGATATCAAATTGGAAATCACATCAACATTGGACACATCAAGTTCATAATCAAGGACTCAAAGTATCATAAAATTTGAAGATCAACTCAACTTTGAAATCAAAATTTATTGTAAACTTGCAAATAGTATTTTTTTGTAAGTAATCAAATCAAGTTGAATTTCTTTGTAATTGGGTGCATTCTCTGTTGAGGCCGACACCCAAGAGTCTTTTGTCATTTTTGAGTTGAAATTGACAAGGTTGAGTGGCTTAAATGAAATCATTGTAAACATCACAAGTTTGGATGCATTTTCAGTGGTAATCGACATCCTCAACTTCATGGAATCAAGTTCAAGTAAGCGATTACAAGAGAGCGTGAAGTTCAAGTGAGCATGTTCAAATGGAGCGAAGTCACGAATTATTAGAGTTACTAAACACTCTAATAAACACCATTGAAGATAACACATCAATATTGAACAAAGAAACTCTTCAATCAGTGCTAACTTGTTTTGTTTGCAGGTGATGCAAGATAAAGTTAAACTTCTTCAATCTCTATCCCAACTATTGAATGATGAGTTGATAAATCTCAAAAATCAACATCCAATGAAGTTTTATGAACTATTTTTTGTTCAGAACAACCCTCTCTATGATGATAATGACAATGATGATAATTATGATAATGATGATGATAATGATGATCAACAGTCAATGAAGGAGAAAATCATCAAGCCAACTTCAGAAGTAACTTCCAATGAAGATGAATCACAAGAAGAAGAAGTCAAAGCACAAAGTGATACAACAAGTATAAGTGGAAGTAAATGTGAAGCACGTGTTGGTCCTGGATTATTAAAGGAAGTGAAGAACGAGGAAGAAAAGGTAAAAAGCGATCTTTGTGGGAGACACAGTGACTATCACTAGGTTGAAGTGAGAAAAATAATAGAAAAGATGGATCGAAGTGTGGAAAAGAAAGACGTTGGATGAGGAGATCAAGGATGATAGATCAGCAAGGAAGATGGACTGAGGATGACTGAAGAAGTGGAAAAAGATAGCATTAGATGCCTTGGAGCACCACGAGATTAAGAAGGAAGGATAGGTTGGCGAAGCCCAGAAAGAATATGTCAAGTTGACCTAGGGTTGTAGACACCAAGGGTTTTGGTAATTAGGGTTTTGACACCTAGGTTTCGACCTGAGGTTGTCAGTGAGGGATTGTAATGTATAAATAGAGGTTGAGAGGACCTAGTTCGGGTTGGTATGGTAGCTGAGTTTTGTTATTGATCATTGTTTATTGGCAGAATATTGTATTATGGATGAGAGAAGTACTGAGAGAGAGATCCCTCTGGTATTGTAAGATCTTCATCTAGGTGCGAAGATCAAGTCTTGAAGCTGGGTGTGCAGGAATGAAGAGAGAAAGAGAGACAGAGAAAGAGGATCTACTGGCCAAGAGCGCAGATCAAAACTGTAAGATTTATCTTAAAATATAATAAGCACAGTTCTATGGACGTAGCCCTAGAGAGAGGGTGAACCAAGTACATATGTTGTTGTGTGTGTGATTGATGCTTCGAGCTCTGATGTTAATATATTGTTATCTGCATTATTGTATTAGATCAAATCTATAGCTATGAAGGATAGATCTAGATAGTTGAATGATAGATGCATGTTATGTTGTTGTTGTCATAAGAACCACTTGATATTCCCCTGGTTGTAGACATCTCTGTCTTGCAACCCCCTCATAGTTTCTTCAGGTGAGACTGCATCTACTTCACAGGTTATTCCGAAAGGGTCAGTAGCTAGAGCTTGTTGGTGCTCTCTTGGAGCTGAACCCTGGGTCTGCCCTTATGCCAACAAATGGTTCCGTTGTCGGGACGCTGAATATTTTTAAGGGAATGTCAAGGTGGTTCACATCGAAGACGGAGATTCAAAAGTGGGTAGAAGATCAAGAGAAGGACTTTGCTAAAGCCCAGAACAAGAACCCTAAAATAAGCACTAAATATTGGCTACAAAGATACATCTTCATCGACATTCACGAGATCTTCTTTGGAGGAATACATCAAGAGCTACATGAGTGCTTGGCTAGGTTATCTGACACACAGTTTGAAATCAGATCTAGACCCCTTGTGGTTTGGACACCAGCATTGATCCAGAAGGTCAAGAGAGTCGACAACGCTGTATCCAGAGCAGTAGATCACTGGTTTGATAGTACCATTGGAGGATATATCACTGAGTTTGTTGTTGACAGAACAAAATCATATAGCCAAGCCAAGAGATACTTTTTCAAAGGACCCAGAGGAAAAAAATTTCACTTCCTGAAGCTAAGAATCAAGATGCTCTTGCATGAAAACCACATCTTGAAGATATAGTAGATTGATCGGACTTGAAAAGGCTAATGTTCAAGATCTTGGACAGCGAAAACGACATAGAAGTAGGACATACGTGCAGTGGGAAAGTATTCTGAGGAGTTCACCTTGATAATTTATTTAAGAAAAAATACAGAGAAGAAGGTTTCTATAGCAAAGAAGAGGTAGATCTAACTGACGAAGAGCATCCAGAGCCCACCAGAACAAAAGAAGGGGAAGCTGAAGAACTGCGCCAAAGAGAGATAGAAACCTCATGAACTAAGAGAACTACTAAAGTAAGTAATGTTAATCCTCCTGTTGTCTCAACAATACCTAGCAGTCAAAATAGTTAGAACCACCAGAGTCTTCAGAGTACTGTTACCAGTAGCCCAACATCTACTCAGACAAGAACCCTAGTCAGCTTTATGGCAAATGAAAAGAGACTCCCTATATTTAGAGGAGATGGATGTGAAGATCAAGATCAACATTGGTTTATGTGTGAGGTCGTACAGAATATTAAAAGTATCACCGATGAAGCCATCAAGAGAACCCAGTTCAGCACTACGCTAAGGGACCACACACTGAGTTGGTACATGAAACTTGTCCAAGGACTGGCACAGCCTAAGCCCCTGAATGAGATCAAGAATGTGTTGATTGCAGATTTTAAGAAACCTAAGTCGAAGTCACAATGTATTATGAAACTAAAATATATTAAACAAAAGGTAGTAGAATCTTTTTGGGAGTTCGACCAGAGATTCAAGACCCTGACAAGTGGATTAACTTTCCAGATCCCCGACGAACAGAACAAAGAATGGTTCATCGCTGCGCTGTTACCACACATAAGAATCCCTCTGATGTAGCAGAAGATTGCATCTCAGGCAGAAGCTTTGGATATCTCCATGAATCTTGAATCAACACCGATGGGAGAATCTAGCTCAGGCATTAGCCAGATCATGAGCCAACTAACTAGTTTGTCTTTACAGGTTGAGGATATGAAGAAAGATAAGGGAAAAGACAAAAGGGAATATATCTGGTGTGTAAGATGTATATATGAGGGCCATGATAAGGAACATTGTCCCTTATTTCATGAGTAATTGGCATCAGGGGCATCGAGCACCTTAAAGCAAGTTAACCTACCCTGGTGCGATGTTTGCAGAAATAGGCATCGACTAGGAGAGTGCTACTACATGCAGAAGTATGTCGAGACACCCACAAACTTGTATTGTACATTCTGTAAATCCATGGGGCATGATGATCGAGATTGTAGAGCTTATGATCTCATGCATGAAAGGTCGAGAGACATATACAAGATTCAAGGCAAAGTACAACAAGAAGGAAACACTCTGTAGTACAACTCTCTGGGGAGAGGAAATTTCACTCCTCGCAGCGGCTACAGAGGAGGAGGAGGAGGAGGAGGCATGGGCCAAGGCCAAGGACAAATAATATGTTACAACTATGCGTAGCTAGGACATTTAGCAAGGGATTGTCATAATCCATGCACAACCTGTAGTTACTGTAATTCCTTTGAGCATGTCATAGAAGAATTCCCTGTGTTGCTGGCTAAACTTTAGAAAAGATGAGGACCCTAGCAAAACCCACAAGTACAACTGATATATGTTGAACCTCACAGAGAATACCCTAGAGTCATTGTTATTACTTGAGGAAGCACTGCTACAGGGGAAGACAGACCAGCCCAAGGAAAGACTAAAAATGACCACGGAGTCAGGAGAGATACATAAAATACCCCAACATTCGATGCTAGGAAAGAAAGAGAGATATTCGAGGAGGCAAGAAATGAGTTCAAAGGAAATCAAGGATCTTCATCTAAGAGACAACCATAAATCAAAGAATACAACATGCCTCAGGTGTTTGATCCGTCTGCATCACCAACAGAAGGGAAAGAGGTAAGAAAACTCATGGAATTATCGCACACTTGTGTTAAGTTGATTCAAGATAAAAGTGTTGTCCAAGAATTACAAGATTTAATCAAGCAGTGTGAACTAGGAAAAATAGACCCCTTATTGAATAGAGCAATGCACTAAATTGGGAAAAGGAGAAGGACAAATAATAAACTACACTTGAATGCTCTGATAGGAGAGTATGAGATAGACTATGTGGTCCTAGACTTAGGGTCAGAATTCAATGTCATGACAAAGTAGACTTGGGCACTGATGGGAAAACCCAAGATGATATATTCCCCTATCAGGCTTCGCATGGCTAATTAGCAAGATGTCAGCCCATTTGGACGATTAGAGCATGTCCCAGTGGACATTGATGGGGTAAGGACCTTTGCAGATTTTGAGGTAATTGAAATTGTTGATGATAGATGACCTTACCCTGCATTGCTAGGAATTGATTGGGCCTTCGACAATTCCATTGTTGTTGATTTAAATAAAAGACGCATGAAATTTGAGAAAGATTGCCTTAGGGTCGTTGCACCTTTAGATCCAGATGAAGGTCCACGATACAAAGAACCTATCAAAGAACAAGACCATGCATTTGAACTGGAAAACATCTACAAATTAATAGCCAGACAACAAGATTATATCAACCCTACAGCTGATGGGAATATGATCTAGCGAAGTGACAACACATGTTCATCCGACTCAGAAGAAGTACTGGAGAATTGGAATAACCAGATGTACGAATTATCTACAAGAAGATTTTCTAAGCTAACCTAAAAAGTTCACTGGATTGGCACAATAGTGAGTAATCTACCCCCATTTGATGGGTTGAACCCCTTAGAAAACTTCTTGTCATAATTTGAGACAAGTGTACCAACACAACATAGGTTGTTGGAAATGGATGGGGCCATGAAGGCTACCCCAGAGAGATGGTGGGGGACACATAAAAGTAATATTACAGACTAGACACAATGCCAAACTTTGATAACAACATGGTTTTCAGCACAAGTAGGAAGCTGCGAAGCACGATACACAGGTAAAAGATACCTAAAGGACCATGTACGAAGCTACGAAGAGGCCTGGAGCGACATTCCTAGAGAACAATGGGTACACAGATTCGTAAATACACTGGATACCACCCCTATTAACTGGTACCTTCAAGCAGGGTTGTGCCTTGTCACTTCAGAATGGGAAGGTATGACCTAGAATTTTATAACCACTTTTTTGTTTGATAGTGAATTTCCTTCTGTAGATCAATCACTACATATGGTGAGACATAAAGTATTTTAGGAGGCATATGGCCTCCCTTTGGAGAAAGAAGAGGATGAATGGACTGTGCCCCTCCAGAAACTACAGACCTGCTACAACATTAATGCCAATGAAGACAATGACCTGAGGAAGGTGAATATCGCAGAAACAAAAGGTCAGAGAGATGTGGAAGGACCAGGGGTTGAACTTCCATTCATTGGACAACCGATAAAGATAAAAAAAAATCAATATCAGGACAGAGGAAACACCAAATCTTGCCAATGTCGTAGATTACTGGGATGCTGCTACCATTGAAAAAATCACAGAATTATTGCGTGAGTATCAGGACTTGTTCCCGACTAAGTTCATTGATATGAAGGGAATCAAAGGACTTATGGGAGAAATGAGAATACCTTTGAAACCAGATGCAAATCCAGTCAAGCAAAGACCCTACAGATTAAACCCGAAATATAAGGAAAAAGTGAAGATTGAGCTCGACAGAATGTTGGAAGCAAGGATTATTGAACCTGTCGAAGAGTCGGAATGGATTAGCCCCATGGTTGTGCAAGATAAGAAGATAGGCGAGATCAGGATTTTCATAGATATCAGGAAGCTGAATGATGCTTGTCTACATGATCCTTTCCCTACACCTTTCACGGACGAAGTACTGGATAACGTGGGAGGTCAAGAAGTATATTCTTTTACATATGGGTTTTTAGGATACCATCAGATCCGCATCGCCAAGGAGGATTGTCATAAGACCACATTTTCCACAAAGTGGGGATCCTACCAATATACAGTAATGCCATTTGGACTGAAGAATGCCCCAGCCATATTTTCTAGGGTGGTGGTTGAAGCATTCAAAGAATTTTTTCATAAGTTTTTAGAAGCATACTTTGATGACTGGACTGTTTTTAGTTTGTTGAAAAATCATATTGAATGTCTAAGGCTAATACTGGATAAATGCAAGCAGTGTCAAATTTCTTTGAATTTGAAGAAGTGCATATTATTTTCACCATCTGGAGTATTATTAGGTCATATTGTATGCAAGCAAGGATTGTTGGTGGATCCATCCAAAATCTCAATTATAGTTGATTTACCACCACCTACATCAGTCAAACAACTGCGCATTGCACTAGGACATACTGTCTATTACAAGAAATTTATCAAAGGATATGCTCATATTACTGTACATATGGAGAAGTTATTAAAGAAATATTGTCAGTTTGGTTGGACAGACGAATTCCAGCAGAGCTTTGACACACTAAAACAAAATATGGTCACTGTACCTATTCTAGTCTTTCCCAACTGGAGCAAGGCATTTCATGTCCATGTTGATGCATATTCTATTGCATTAGGAGAAGTACTAGCACAACCTAGAGAAGGGGACATTGATCATCCAATAGCATTTGTCATTAGAAATATCTCCACAACTGAAATCAATTACACTACTACAGAGAGAGAGGGACTAACCATGGTGTATGCATTGCATAAATTCTGTCACTACTTGTTGGGAGGACACTTTAAAATGTTTACTGATCACTCTGTACTAAAATACCTAGTCAACAAGCCAGTGTTGGGGGGGAGAATATGCAGATGGCTTCTTCTGTTTCAAGAATATGATTTTGATATCATAGTTAAGCCAGGAAGAATGAATAAGGGCCCAGACCATATGTCGAGGTTGGAGCATGGTGAAGAACCTACCAGTCTGGAGGAAAAAATACCATATGCACAGTTGCTCGCCATTATAAATATTGATGACCACTTCGTAGACATAGCCCAATTCCTGTCAAGAGGAATAGCTCCAACCGAATACACAATTCCACAGAAGAAACAACTAGTGGTGTGCGGTGAAGATTTTTCACTGATAACTGGTCAGCTATATAAAATGGGACCTGATGAGATCCTAAGAAGATGTGTGATGGAGGAAGAACGCCCTATGATCCTTGAAGAAACTCATGAAGGCATTGAAGGAGGACAATATGCAGGAAAAGAAACTACGTAGAAGGTTCTACGAGTTGGCCTTTGGTGGCCTACATTACACATAGATGCTAAAGAATATGCCAGAGCATGTGATGTATGACAGGGAGTTGGAAAACCATCCTAAAGAGATGAGATGCAATTATCACCATAGATGACCTTAAAAGCATTTGAAAAATGGGGCATTGAATTCGTGGGACCTATAAACCCACTAGGAAAGCGTACAAGAGCAAGATATATTATCACTGCGATAGAATACCTGACTAGATGGGTCGAAGAAAGAGTAGTTAAGGACTGTAGTGCAACTGCAACTGCGTGTTTTATATTTGATGACGTAATAACCAGGTTTGGATGCCCTAAGTTCCTTATGAGTGATCAAGGTACACACTTCATCAATAAGATAGTTGAATCCCTAACTGAAGAATTTGTAGTCCACCATAAGAAGAGTACACCTTATCATCCACAAGCAAACATAACAGTTGAAGCATTCAACAATATCTTGGAGACAACATTGACAAAGATTTGTAGTGTGAATAGGGATGACTGGGAAATAAGAGTACCAGCAGTACTCTATGCTTATAGAACTACTTGCAAGAAATTAACAATGCAGACCCCTTTCAAGTTGGTTTATGGTCTTGAAGATGTTGTCCCAATGGAGTACTTGGTACCAAGCTTAAGAATTGTTGCATTTACTGACATGGATGATACTGGCGCTATTCATTATAGGCTATCACAGTTAGTCGAACTAGAAGAAGTCTGATTCATTGCAGGCTTCCATCAAAAAATTCAGAAGGAACGATAAAATTCCTATCATGACAGACACATCAAGAAGAAGATATTCAGGCAAGGTGATTTAGTCTTGCTATATGACAGTAAGTTTATCAAAGACCTGGAAAGTTCAAAACGCATTGGTTCAGACCATATGAGATTGCCTATGTTACAAAAGGAGGAGCTGCACAGCTGAAGACATTGAAAGGAGACTAGAAGAAAGGCTTGGGGAATTGGAGTCGGCTGAAGTTGTACTATGAAAACCAGCTGCATCGCAGCTCTTAGTAAAATCAAGAATACAAGGGTCCAGGTACCAGGTGCAGTTGAAACTGGGTACCAGACACTGAAAAGACAGTCTACATAAGGATGGAAAGGAGGTATAAAGAAGAAAGCAAGGGTTTCACTGCGCAGTCAAAAGTCGAATAAAAACAAGAGGATCAAATCTCAAGTGCCTCAGGATGAGTCACAGGTGAGTGTTGGGGGCCCGTTAGCCCTGGATTATTAAAGGAAGTGAAGAATGAGGAAGAAAAGGTAAAAAGTGAGATTTGTGGGAGACATAGTGACTGTCACTGGGTCGAAGTGAGAAAAAGAACAGAAAAGATGGAGCGAAGTGCGGAAAATCAATTTGTTGGATGAGGAGATCAAGGCTGACAGATTAGCAAGGAAGATGGATCGAGGATGACTCAGGTAGTGGAAAAATCCATCATTAGATGCCTTGGAGCACCGTGAGATGAAGAAGGAAAGATAGGCTGGCGAAGCCCGGAAAGAATGGGTCAAGTTGACCTAGGGTTGTAGACACCTAGGGTTTTGGTAATTAGGGTTTTGACACCTAGGTTTCGACCTGGGGTTGTTGGTGAGGGATTTTAATGTATAAATAGAGGTCGAGAGGAACTAGGTTAGACTGGTACGATAGCTAAGTCTCGTTATTGATCATTGTTCATTGGGAGAATATTGTATTATGGGTGAGAGAAGTGGTAAGAGAGAGATCCCTCTGGTATTGTAAGATCTTCATCTAGGTGCAAAGATCAATTCCTACAGCTGGGTGCACAAGAAGGGAGAGAGAAAGAGAGATGGAGAGAGAGGATCTGCTGGCCAAGAGCACAGATCAAAACTGTAATCTTTATCTTAAAATATCATAAGCACAGTTCTGTGGATGTAGCCCTAGAGATAGGGTGAACCACGTACATTTGTTGTTGTGTGTTTGATTTATGCTTTGAGCTCTAATTTTATTTTATTGTTATCTACATTATTGTATTAGATCATATCTATAGCTATGAAGGACATATATAGCTAGTTGAATGATAGATGCATGTTATGTTGTTGTTGTAATAAGAACCACTTGATATTCCCCTAGTTGTAGACATCTCTGTCCTGCAACCCCCTCATAGCTGCTTCGGGTGAGACTGCATCTGCTTCGCAGGTGCTATCGAAAGGGCTAGTAGCTAGGGCTTGTAGGTGTTCTCTTGGAGCTGAACCCTAGGTCTACCCCTGTGCCAACAGTACGTCATCAAGTAAAACATGATCTTTCCAAGCCCATCAACAAAACTTGGGAAGAATTACACTTCAATAGGAATCGACATGGCTTAGGATATGAAAATCAAAAAAGTTTTCATATTCCAAATTACTCGAAACCAATTTTGTTTGTGAGCACTGGATTCCTTCAAGAAAATTCAACTTCACTTGTTCAAGTTCATCATTAGAATGATAAGTGCCAACATTCTAATTGAGTTGGTCACAAGGAGAATCAATGTTTTGATCTCCATCCTTGCGATCATTGTGGAAAGCATAACCATTCTTCAGACATATGTTCAACACTGAAGAAACCTGCATGATTGAAGCTTCACTATGAGTGGATTGATCCTTAGTAGTGGTCATCAACAACCAAGCGATTATATAAGTCTTACCAAAGAATTCAATCTCAAGTAAATACCAATATTGTATCACATAACATTTATATACCTCACATAAGTGGTCCCCTTATGGCGTAGCTTTCGAGCATGGCCCTCACAGGATGAGATAACATGTGGTTTTTTCTGCATGCCCACTTTGAGTTCTACACAAATGGAATAACAGTGAAACTCTCATACACCTTAAAGGGGGGAGTTAAAAATTCCAATGGAGATGGTTCATGAAACCACTTTTGTTCTCTCCTTTCAACTGAAAAAGGGGGGAATTGGTGATGGAATGGAAGGTGGTTGTCAAAAATAAATTTTTCAACAACAACAAACATCAAATATTCCACATGGGCATGAATTTTTCCAAATGGGCAACTGCAGTCTGTAGATGGCAAAATTTGGCAAAATGATGGTTCTGTATTGAATCATACACAAGGATGTTGATTTTGAGAGAAATGATGTGGACATTTGGTTCACCTAGATGGTCATTGGAACTAGCAGAGGACAGATGGATCCTTCTCAATTGCATCTTGGCATTGATTGAGTTGTCAGGCATTTCCAGGGATGTGTCAGAATTGCAACTGATTCAATTCTCTTTGTTCTCTCTCATAATATTGGAGTTCGTATCAATGAAAAAATTGTTGGCATTCTGGCTCACATGATTACACAGTGAGATTTTCCAAATTTCTCAGCATCCAAATTTGGCGTTTTTTCAGGCAGTTCTTCATTGTAGCCTAGTTCAAGAGTTTCAACATGAAGACATGGAGATATACCAACTTATGCACCTACTTTTTTGGTATTTTTATTTGGACTTATGATTGAGGGGGGGAATGTTATCCTCTTTTTCATATACAATCATTAAGTCCAAGTATACCATCTTTTTATATTTTACATACTAGGATATAGTTTTTATCCTAAGTGTGTTTCTAGATTACTATATTTCCTCTTCCCACCTTATCTCCTGATGAGGTGTCGATGTGAGAACAATTGAGGTGGTTTCAATATTGTATTATATATTTCTATCATTAAGATGAATACAATGTTGAGAATTATGGCTTGAGGCCTTTTCCACCAATCTTCTTGTTCTAATATTCTTATGCTCAATTTCTTCACATTCATTTCAAATTCACTTTGCATGGCTTCTTTGAAGTCATTCAACAACAAATTTCCTATATAAATCATGTCATCAGCATAGAGAAAAAACTATCTAAATATTACCTTTCTGGTCTCTTTTGGTGTAAAGCGTGGGTTCATTGTTTCTCTTGGTGAACCCATTTTTGAGAAAATAGGAATCAATGTGACTGTACCAAGCTCTTGGAGCTTGCTTCAAGCCATACAATGCTTTCTTCAATCTGTACACTTTATACTTTTTACCTTTGATATGGAATTCTGGTGGTTGATCCACATAAACTTGTTCCTCTAAAATTCCATTTGGAAATGTTGATTTAATGTCCATTTGATAGAATGGCCATTTGTTTTGGGCTGCAACTACAAAAACTGCTTTGATACTATCGAAACATGCTATTGAAGCAAATGTTTCTCCATATTCAATACCGATTTGTTGAGAAAACCCTTTTTCTACAAGTCTTTCCTTGTTCTTCTCTACTTTTCCTTTCTCATTGAATTTTTTCTTATAAACCCATTTAACTCCAATGTTGTTTTTACCTATAGGGAGATCTACAAGATCCCATGTGTTTTTTTTTTTCAATTGCTTCAGTTTCCTCATTCATTGCATGAACCCATTTTTCTTCCTTGACTGCTTCTTCAAAACATACTGGTTGACAGGATAACAAAGAAAAATGTTCTTGTTGATCCATGCCATCATTTTGCTCATAAATTTCTCTCAAGAGTCTTGTTTTTTGGTTCCTTAAATTTTCTATGGTGGGATCTGAATCATTACTAGATGAAGAAGAAGAATTGGGCTTTGTTTTTTCTCCTTAGCCTTGTATTTGCAATATTGGAAGTCTTCATGGAGAATCTTGTTGTCTTGTAGATTCTACGTGTTTATCTTCCTGTATAAAAGGAAATTGATCTACAATTATTTCATTTGTTTGGTTATCCCAATATTTATCTTCTTGGAATTTCACATCTTTTCTTACTATCAACTTCTTAGTAACATGATTGTACAACCCATATAGTTTAGACTGCTCAATATATCCCACAAATATAGATTTTTCACTTCTATGATCAAGCTTTCTCCTCAACTCTTTAGGAACATGAGCATAATCCACACAACCAACAAAATTAAAATGAGAAACACTAGATTTCACACCACTCCAAGCTTCTTGAAGGACTTGATTTTTCACATTGTTGGTTGGTAAAAAATTCAAAATATAAAATGATCATGCCGCTTCTTCACTCCAATATTCATTTGAAAAATTATTGACCTTCAACATGCTTTTGTCCATATTCATTATTATATGATCCTTCCTTTCAACTATTCCATTCTGTTGTGGAGTGTATCTTGTGGTAAATTGTCTCTTGATCCCATGCTTCCTGCAATATGATAAAAATTCTTTGTATTCATACTCACCTCCTCAATCTGATATTAGTACTTTGATGTACTTTCCACTCTGTTTCTCTGTCAAATATTTAAATTCTATGAATTTTTCAAATGTCTCTGATTTGTGCTTGAGAAAATACACCCATGTTTTTTTTCTAAAATCATCAATGAATGTTAGAAAATAAAAAACTACCTCCTATTTACTGAGTTTTGATTAGACCACAAATTTTTGTATGCACTAGATCGAGGTGTTCTTTTGTTCTGTAGAAAGAATTTGGAAAACTATCCCTTTGGTGTTTGGCCAAAATACAACTCTTGCAAGAGTTTTTCTATTAATTTATAATGGGAAAACCTTTGAGCATAGACTTCTTCTATAAAATACTGAGACTGCTAAATGGTAAATGACCATATCTATGATTCCACAACCAAGTCTCGTTTGATCTTGATACATTTTCCGTATATGACTGTGAAAAATTTACATTTCTCAATATCAAAGGAAACATTCTCTTTTTGGTCATTTGTACTGTAGCTATGATTTTCATACTCAGTGGTTTGTCCAAGTTTGTACACTTGGAACCTTCAAAAATGACTCTATAACCATGTTCATTCATTTTTCCCACACTCATTAGACTATTTCTAAGACCAGGTACATAATAAACATCATGAATATCCTTCTTTTCATCTTTCTTGGTCAATACAGAAATTGAAACCTTTCCTAAAACTTTATTTTGATAATCATCTCCCAACTTAATTTGATTTGTGATAGAGCTATCTAAAAGAGAAAAAAAATATTTTTTACATGTCATATGGATGTTGCAGCCACTATCCAACAACCAGAGATCATGGTTATTGCTTGCTTCTTTTGTGACTTGGCATGAGAAGAACATTTATTCAAATGTTCCTTCTTCAGTGTTGGTAACAATTTCTCTACCCCTATTAAGATTTGCATGCTTCTTTCTACATTCAATTTCATAGTGACCAAATTTCTTGCAATAATAACATTGGATCCTTGATTTATCAGTCCACCTCGATTGATTGAAATTTATGCCTCTCCCCTTTTGGTTCTTATATTTTCTTTATGGATTTTATAACTATTCACTTTGTTCTAACTATTATGAAGTTGACCTCTCTCCTCTTTGAGAGTGTCCTCTACCTCATGCTCCTCTAATTCTATTCCATCTAACTCTACCTTTTCGTATGGAGGCTTGAGACTGAAATGCATTGTCCAAAGATTCAACATTTCAAAAAAATCTATTTTCATGAGTTAACAAAGATCCCATGAGTTCTTCAACTATCAATGTTGACAGGTATTTCGAATATTCTATGGCGACCATGACCATATTAAACTTATCAGGAAGGCTTCTCATTACATTCTCAATGAACTTTTTCTCTTGAATTTCTTCTCTATGTGTGCACAACTGATTGACGATGCTCTTGACATGGGTCATGAAATGATCCACAGCATCTGAATCCTTCATCTGAAGAGTCTCAAAAATCTTCCTAAGTGTGTGCAACTTTGCATTTTTTACTTTAGTTTTTCCTTGTTAGGATATTTCGAGAGTATCCCATGCATGTTTGGAATGATCTGTTGCTATGACTTTGGGGAAAATATATTCCTCTAACCCTTGATGGATGAGCCATAGGGCTTCGCTATCCTTTTTTATGAGTTCTTCGAGAGAATTTCTCTGCATAGTTTTCATTGATTGTTTATCATCCAGGTATGGTTCTGTGAACACATTAACTATTTCTTCCCAAAAATCTTCAAAACAAAGAAATTGTTTCATTTTGATAGACCAAACATAAAAAAAATTACCTGTTAAAATTGACCCTCATGACAATGCCTCATTGTTGCTAGACAACATGAATCTACTATTGATAGTCATCTCCCCATTTATGACTTATATCTTGAGAAAAAAAAAACTTTCTTATGTCAAAACATAAAGAGCCCGTAACTTTTCTCAACCCAGTCTCTTCTTGTCCACAACCTCCAGACGACCAGTCGTAGAAATTAAAATTTTGAAAGTTTCAGAACATGTTTTCTCCCTGTCCATTCTCTGGGGGTGAACTCCTTCTCTTGGTCACTCTATGTACACATGCAGGGGGGATCCATCTTCAAAAATGTGATGTTTTGAAGGGATTTTCCTCAAAATTTTGCACAATAATGGCCTCAAACGCTCCTCTTCCGGTTGTGGGTTGACAAAGCTCGAGTTTTTCTCTCCAACAACCTGAAAATTTCTCTCCTATATTATAAGATTCTTATTTATTCTCTGATACCATGTTCAATTTCAAGCTGAGACAAACATACACACACAACAACAATGGAGTTGTTCAACTCTTTTCCACATTCATATGAAAAAACTAAATTCAAAATACATGAGACTAAATGTTTCTCTAGAACTCTCCATCCTTCACCTACCTAATAAATGCATATCCACCCATCTTATCTAATTGAATTTAATATGCCCATCCATTATTATCTTGGTCAAATAAGAGATAAATTACTCTATTTAACATCTCTTCTAGGGAAATATGTCTCGCCAATTCTCTAATTTGATCATGCATTGTAATTTTACAACCCACTTTTCGGAATATGGTAGGTAGGCAATAGAAGATACTTTTATCTGATCATATTTTTTTATTACACCTAGGATCATCTCCTAATTTGAAATCAAATTAAATTTATCGAAATAAAAACATTTTCTCAAATTTTACACTATACAATGATTTGCACCTCATATTTGATAAATTTAAATTAAAATAAAAGAAGTAACTCATACAGTATCTGTTAATTTTCTCCCACAGTCGATTTCATCGTACAACTCATGAAAATCCACCAAGCATTTTAAATGGATACTTTCAAGCCAATCTCAAACATTGTTGTAACCTAGTCCCTCGAACACCATCTCCTTTTCTTTGCTACTCATACTGTCGTAACTATATTTTAGTATTTTTATGATTGTAACACCCCCGACCACCCAGATTGGGCCCTGCTATCTTGTAGAACCACTCTTTCTAATCTCTAATATAGATTTGGTAGTACACCCCAACCTTAGTCCACTATGCTATACCACTCAGAGACTCATGTAGAACATTATACAAATAAAATTTAACAGACAATTATATTCTACTAATACATAGATAAATGCAGATATAACAATAAATTTTATACATACAACATATACACGATAAACTCATAAATATAAAAAATGTACAAATAAACAACATGAAAATGAACATAGAAATGGTACTTATCTCTTTGTAGAAGACCACCAACTGCATGCATACCTTCCATGAACCTCCCATCCATAGACCACATTGCTCATCACTCTTAGCAGTGGGTCACCCCTGAGATGGGACTAAATTCCACTCGGGTAAAGGGATTCCTAGGCTAGGCTGAGACAATGGAATCCTACACAGTCATTCAGGAAGGATTCCCTCCCATGAGCCAACTTATACACACAGTCTACATCCTATCATTCCCCACATGCCTGTCCCAACCCAAGAAGTGTGCCCCTTCTCTTCTCAACAGTCATTTGGCTTCCCCACTTCCCTTCTAGGGATTCAACAATAGGTCGAACATGAATTATCAGAGTACTATAGTTGTTGTTGGGCTCCCTCTAGGATAAATCACTTCCACAACAACCTCTCTCATCTGGAAAGAGTTTCTCACAGGCATAACAACCTTCTTCTTCTTTCCCAACCAATTCTCTCACCTAGAGAGAGTTGCTCATAGGCATGACAACCAGCTTCTTCAATCCAACTCCTTAGAAAATGCAGCAAGGTGATAGTAACGATAATACTCGGTAGTGGTGCATACATTAGCATCAAGCCATGCTCATTCCATGAGATGCATTGGCAACAACAACCAATCGTTAAGGCACAGCATGGGATAAGGAAAATAAAGGTGCATTGCGATTCACATGAAATACACAGGATAAATCAAGTCTAACTATGGGTTCTAAAGGTGCGTGCATTCTCAGAGGTCAATAATGGAGGTAATGGATCCCTGCACGAGTGCCTAGGAATAAAAATGGCAATAATGGAATGAATGGAAAGACTGGAAAGGACCCCCAAGAATGATGAGTTTTCCAAATATAACTTCATGCACCAAGATTGACACATGGATCTCTTGGAGCCCATTCCACTCCACTTGGAGTTAGTTCATTTCCCCAAAGGAACTTAGGATTACATGAGTTATACCCAACCTTAGTATTTTCGGAAATATAATACAATATTCCCTTAGATTTAAGCCTTCAGTCTTAGCCTCCTTTTTCCTAGATTCTTATCCCCATCCCTTTCCCCACCTAGTGGATCTTAGTCCCCCATTGTATTTTATCATGGTTGGTCTACACACAACAATGTATTTATATTAATGATATGAGTATTTACATATACAAACACAGGCTCTTTGTCCTTTAGCATCTAGGCTATCCAGCCCAATCATCACATAAGCCTCCTAGCTTATAATCACTTGGCTCACCATCCTATAAAACATGTTACATTTACAATTACAAGTGAGGCTCGGTCTTGGGATATTACAATCCCCTCCCCTTATTTTTGCATTGTCCTCAGTGCAACTTGTTTATACATGTACAATTCAAATTATTCAAAAAGGTTGCAACCTTTATCTATTAGAAGCTTGTTATCCATTTGGTTCTCTACCTTCTAGCACCAATTATGTATTCATACTACATCTGGAAGTCAATTTCTCTATTCCATAGAGATGCTTCCAGAAATAATTCAACTCACCGTTCCATTTGACACACCCTCCTTATGGAAGTTACCATGCCATAAGCATCCTTGAGTTTCCTCCTCCTTGTTGCACTCACCCTTCCAGGCTCAGGCATCCCTTCACCGCTACATAGTCCTTCAATGATTCATCTTTCCAAGGACTTCACACACAAGGAGAGCGCTAACCCATTACTAGAACCCCACCAACATTCTCCAATTATAGGGATTTAGTGTCCTCAACAATAGTTGTTCTTTCCATGCATTGCAACTTTAATCAATATTATCTCATCTGCATCACACACATGCAGTTATTATGAGGGAACATAAAATAATTCATTTAGAAATCAAATTAATTTCATAAGGAATTCAACGTTTCCCAAAATATGAAATTCTATTTCATAATTTTTCATTATTGTTGCAATAATATGATGCAGTCTTCCTTCTGGCTTTCAACAAGCACCATGTTGAATACCATTTTTTCTGCAATTCTTCTATCTTGCATTCATCCAACATATTGTCAGTATTTCCTATACATCATACTCTCATTGCAATATGTACAAAACCTTATAGCATGATCTTAGAATTGTCTACACTGATCAATTCAATCAAAATTATCAAACAATTTATTAGATAGAATGAATTATCATTCTATGCATACACATGTTCATAATTAGTATCAGTAAGTTCATTACTTATTTTTTCTGAACAAAAAATTTCCTGTAGTCAATGCTCATGTGACTACTTGACTTGCAACTTTCCCTTTACAATGTCTAACAACTCCTGAAATGTTCTCAACTCCATGAGTTAGAAACATTTCAGTCGTTAGTATAATTATTTCCATGAAATAATATATATGCATGCACTCACAAAACACATTCATAAAATGCATTTAAGTATACAATTCTATCATGCATGAGTGAAACTCTGCCACTTACTAGGCATGAGTGAAAATATCAATGCATATTTATTCAATGCACCTTTGCATTGATTTTCAGAATGATCTTTATCTAAGTCATGTATCTCACCATCCATAAATTTGAAATCTGACCAATGTCTTGACACATTTTGCACACACTTGTATATTTTGGTACTTGTGTAGTATATAACATTTCTATATCAATACTTTTCCATATCCAACCATGTCCCTGTCTCATACATGACTAAATTTCCTAGAATCATTCCTATAACAAGTTCTTATCTTTTATTTCTCTGGTTATTACATCATAATCAAATTAACATGACATGCTACTATGTAAGTGTGTGTTGACGATTAAAATCGCAACAAGGATTTCGCCCGCAAAGTATTGCTTAAGCCTATTATTTAAACTATGCTAACGATATATAATACTAGTAAGTGGGACCCCCTTATAGACTGGAGGATCAAAGATAGTATTATTACACATTTATGCTATTTTTTCAATGTTGCTTACAAGTTTCTATATGATTGACAACGCGATATTGGTTTTGTTTGCAACATAATGGTAGATGGATAATGCATTTTATGATTCTATTATTCTAAGCTCTAAAATTTCATGTTATGAATGGCTTATATTTACTACATTTTCATTGTCTCCATGATTAATTACCTATTACACCTGCACAATAAACATGTTAGTAACAACAAGAGACATAATAAATATGAAAAAAATCCAAGGAAGGGAACTATACTATACTATGCTATGCTATACTATGTGCAAATGAAATTAAAAGAAATTAATGTTAGTCCTAACTAGCAATGTTAGTGGCTATACAATTTTTATTGAGTTATGTTTGGAGCATTTGATATATGTAATTGTATGGTTTTGGCAATGGTAAATATGGATTGGGTGGCACAATTGGCAAGCAATGTGTGCAATTTTTGATGCATGGAATTAATGGTATGGTTTGGTTGGCTATCGTGTACTACAAAATTGATTGAAATGGAGGATGAAAATGACGTGCAATAAATGCACGTCACTCCATACTTCTCCCGCTAGTTGTCACCCTAGCATGGTTATTTTTCATTTGGTTTTGCTGTGGTTAAGCTCCGAGATTCAGACATGGAAGGAACTACTCGACCAACTCGCATTTTTAAGGCCATTGGTTACATGTATGGTTATTTTCTCCCATCCATGAATTTGCTATGTGTATGAAATGAATGTTGGCTCAATAATGTGTTGGTTAGTGTTTTATTGAGGTTGGAAAATGTATAAATGTGTGGTGTTTTCTATGGAATGACTATGTGTGTTATTTGTTGCAACTGGAAAAATGGATGGTTGAAGTTGCGATTTCATTGGTTGTTCTGTGTGGTGGAAACCCTGATGTATCTATGTTGTCTTTATGGGTTTTTATTGGAGGGTTTCACTCTGTTCACCCTTGTTGGTCGTCTCCTCACAATTATGGTAACCATATCCAGTTGTATTCGGTGCTATGGTTTTTCTATGTATGTTTCGATCCACCTTTTGGACACTGTATATCTTTTCACCTGGTCGTGGTCTCTTTTGTGGTATTGGCATCAACACAACAACCATTATGCCAAGAAGTATGCTTTAGGGTTGTTGGTAGTACCTCTGGTCTGCATTTCCATCAACATTGTTATGTGTTGGTTCGACTCTTGAGAAGAGCATGAGGGTTATGAATCTGTGCGTTCTTGGTATTGGTTACTCTCCAGTGAGAAATCTTTTCTCCCCTGCATCGTGGTCTACCCTACCTGGAGTTGAACTGTCACCCTATTTTACAAGGCTAAGGGTTATGAGGCTTGTGGTTCCACCATGCTTGTCTCAAAGGTCTCTCACCTACTGTCGATATGGTCGACCTCCAGTCTCCCTATGTTTTGGTGATCGAGCGAACCCTTGCTTATTTCATGTGTTCATGGTTACAAAGCCCGATTTTGATAAACCCAACCAGTCACACTTTTGTTGGGTCTCTTGTTGACTATCATAAGTTGGCTGAGTAGTATTGATAGTGGTCTTGATTATTGTCTCGTCTCTGTTTGATTAGTTTGTTGGAGAGTTGTAATTGGAAATGGTAATTGGTATATAGTCGCTGCCTCCTTTTTTTATGACAGTTGAATCGATAACTCAACATTGTTTAATTGGTTGATTGAGAGTAAATGGTAATGTACAGTCACATAGATGCCTCTTTTTGTTATACATTGGTCTGTGTTTTCCTACAACGCGGTATAAATTGAAGTGGTGGTTGTTGCGTCTTTAATTTTCCATGATCTGGATTATTGAAATTTGAAGAGTTGATGACTTTGACTGGGTTGTCTATTGTGTATGATTTATGGAGACATCATGCATAATTTTATTTAATTGCACCATCAAAGACGAGCATGGGTTTTTTGGTAGTATGGTTTCATTGCAAATTTAGTTGTTAATATTTTCAAAGGAATGGAATCAGACATGTTTTAAAAGAGTTTGTTCAACTTAGGAAAGACATGTTTCTATGTTTGATTTGAGGATTTATAAATTATGGGCAGTGGTTGATGTGTTTTATGCTGAACAAAGTTGAATAAATATGACTGTGTGTTCCCTTAGATTTTGTTTTAATTATAAAAGGGAAGGAAATGAAAGGAAACATAGTTCTTTTAACAAGATGTCTAAAAAGCATAGTAATTTTGAGTATGATTATGCACTGTATTAATTGAAATTTTTTAAAAAGAAATTGGATGTGGGACAATGAACAAGTTTTAACACACAACAATTGTTAATTGGTCACAACAATTGTTTAATTGGTGTTGGAATAGTTGTGTTGAATACAAAAATTATTTTATGGATCACTTAATTGGTTTTTCTAACAATATTCGCTCTTTTCCCTACCATTTTTCCACTTTTTGCACATTACAATTCCCCTCGCCTTCCCATATTCACTATCCACTTCCTTTTCTTAAAATTTAATTATAGTTAAGATAAATGTTGTATTATAACAATTTAAGAGATCACACATGGATGAATTACAGTGATATATTCTTTTTCTTTAAGATAAAGTTGATTGTTTGATGTATGTGAGAAGTAACCATGATCTTTTCCCCCTCATTTTAACACTTTTCGATCAATATAATCCCTCACATATCCCAAAACTCTTGTTCACCCCCTGCTCATTGACAAGTATTAAATGATTTGTATGGATTGGATTGTATGAGTATGATATGTTGTTGAGCCAAATTGTATTTCATATTTAAAAGAGTTTTCATGTATGGTTGTTAAAGAAACTATTTGCTAATCAAATATGCATACAAAAATGATCTTTTTTAGTAGAGGTATCCATGTTAGAGGTAACCAAGGAAGAGGAAATTGGAACAGGGTCCCTAAAAGGCCAAGATTATTTATACACTTTGATGCAGACTCGCAAGAGTTAGGAAAACTATTTCAAGATGGATTTTTTAACTGGATTAGACAAGGAGTGGTCCAACCTAGGCCTGAAAGGCCTCCCTTCCAAGTCCCATAGGTCCCTAGTATCCCATTTCTCCATCATGTCTCACTACAACCTAAAGTCCATGAAAACGATGGATGGCAAGTGATTTTCCACCCGACAGTCTCCCAACATCGTGGCTAGCCTAACTTGTCTCTACCTGCTCCTCCACCTATTAATCAAATTGTCCAAGATTCCCCTTTCCACTCACTAGTACAGTATTCCCATGCAAGCAAAAGGTTAAAACCTGAGGCACACCATGCTCCTAAAAAACGAAAAGCCACTGCTTCCCCTTCCTCACCCTCAAATGACTCTGACAAATCCATGTCCTCCTACATGCATTTGAGAGATGATTTCTCTCATGTGATCAGTGATATTAGGCCTAAAGGTTCCACACAGCCTAAGGAAAATTCAGAGAGATCAAAAGGTCACAGCAACAACAAGGGAAAGATTTCATCCCAGAGTGGCAAATATGGATTTTAAGTTTTTATTTATTAATTGCTGAGAATAGTTGAATTTTGAAATTTTGGATAGCACACTATTTTTTGGATATATGGGTAATATATTTTTGGAAATAATTTCAATTATCATTGATATAAATTGTCAAAATATGAAAGTGATTATGGGAGTCACAAGGAGGGATGTTTTTTTTGATTAACTAGTTGTGTTATGATTGTTAAAGAACTAAAGGGAGTCACAAGGGGTCCCACCTACTAGTTATTATTTATTTAAAACCCTTACTATGATTTTATTACTTTTCCCCTTTAATTAAAAAGTTGGTTTAGTTTTAGTTAACTTAACTAAAGAAGTAGTTCATCTACTTCAACCAATTCTAATTTTATTAAAGGAAAAAAGAAAAGGAGGAACAAGAGGAGAATAGAAGGAGAAGCACACTAAGGTTTGATCTTTGAGTTTTCTTGAGATAATTCAATTTTCATTCGTTCCTTAATTCATTAGAAGTGTAATTGTTTTTTATGATAGCATGATCCTATTGTTGACAGCAAGATTCATGGTTGAATTACATCATTAAGACACTTTCTTTTAGAGGTGTTGATCTATCTTTGATAGTCTATGTAGACTTGTCTATTTGTGAATTATATTACATGACTGACAAAGGCTATTGTGTAGAGTTGAGTGGGAAACAATTTGTGTCAAGTTGATCCTAATTTTAAAGTTCAATTTTTTACTTTATGTCAGAAGCCATTTTGTATGTTTCATCGAGGACATCTAAGTTTGAATTTGGTCCAAAAATTCTTCAGGAAATTTTGTAAAGAGAACGATTATTTTGATGAATTGGAATGAAATAAACGATTGCTTTATGTCTCATCTGTTTTGATTATTGACTTGGTGTCTTTACTTCTGTCTCTATATTTATTTCAGCATCTGTTATGTTCAAAAAATTACATAAATATTGAATTTTTCAGCAATCTTTTATTTATAAAAAACCATCCTAAGCACTTGTAAAGAATACTTGTGAATTAGGATACCAAATTTAATTTGATGGCTATAAACATAGGGTGATATTCCCGTCTATCTTGCTTTAACCAAGCGAAATATGAAAATGTTTGAGTAAGATCATTTCATATCTTTTCCTCAACATTTATTTGGCGACCATACTGGGGAGATCTTCAATATCTCTCTGGTTGATTTTTATGCTCGATTATCATCGAATACATCTATTTTTCTGATATCGATTCTTTGACTGTTTTATTTCTTAATGACTGTACCTGTTGCAAGGAAGCACAATATTGAGTTTGGTCTTCAAGATCAAACCAACATTTCTTTGAATTTGTTTAACACCATTTTAGACACTGCTAATACTCAGACTGAGCTTAATCATTCATGGGCAACAATTGAACAAGCTATTAGTGCCCAAGAACGTTGGGAAGCTAGACGTAGACAACCTAGAAATCAACAATAAAATTCTTGTTCCTTCAACTTTGGACTTCCTTTCATGTCCTTAGACTCTTGTGTTTCTAGGAGAAGAAGAGGATTATCACCTGCAGTTAATCCTATTGTTGAAATAGGAAAAAGGAACATTGTGTTATCAACCCAACAAAGTGCTCTAAGGAGAACCTTATCTGATTCATCTTATTCGTCCTTCTCACCCTTACCTATCATCCATAATATGGCATCTAGTGGTGGCTCTGGTGGAACTGGAAGTTCTTCCTCCTCTCAGTATTCATCTTCGTCAGTGATTGGTAGCTTATATAGCCACAATAGCCCTGTCCAATATACCACAAATCCCACCAAAGTCATCAAAAAGTATGGGATTTTTCAATTTGAAGAAGACACCAAAACCACACCATGGCATGTTTCCTCTCCTCTTAACCTAGCACCTGCTACTCATCAATTTACTAAATTCAAAGAGCATCTTCCTAGGTTTTCGGGAAATAACAATGTTAGTACAAATGAACACCCGGTGACATTTTCTAATTCTTTTCACAACATAGGAGCCAATGACAACGATACTTGCATGCACTTATTTGTCAATTCCTTGGAAGGAAAGGATACAGATGATTTCTTTGACCTTCCTCCTAAGATTTTGTCTACTTGAAAGGAGTTATTTTATTGGTTCAAATCTACCTATGGGCAATCTAAAATCCCAACTGAACAGTTACAGGAGTACAATAACATCGTCTATAAGAATGGTGAGACCATCAAGTCCTTCAACTTGCATTTCACTAAGTTATTTAATCAAATCCCTAAACTCATTCAACCTCAGAACCAAGCCACTTTCATGCATTGTTATAATGAATTACTTTCCCCATATCATCATAGGCTTGAGGAAAAATCCATTGATAACCTTGGTTCCTCTCTGCATACTTGTTTAGAGTATGAACAACATATTGAAATAACATGTTTTCCTCAGGGAGAATAAGTTAAACAAACAAACATGTTTGCCCTCTTATAGCTAGTCCAAGACATGAATAATCGTATGATACCATATGAGAGAAAGGGAAATGTCTCCCCTCTCACCTCTAGAGCTTCATCCTCTTTTGCACTACCATTTAGAATTCCAATTGAAAATAATTTTCATCCTAAAGCTATCATGCTTCGAAGTTGGTGTAATGTTTGCGAGGAACACCACAAGGAAACCACATGTGAGGTAAGGAAGAGCACCAGAGATAAGATCTTTCGTAAAATACCAGAAACTACCATCATTGTCCAAGATTTTGTAGAGCCAAAAGATGTCATGATCATTAATACTAGGAACAAATCCTACGCTCCCAAAGGCAAACATGATCCTCCCCACAATTCTTCTAGCCCGAGCTCATCCTCACCAACTACTACTACTCAGGTTCCTAAGGTTCCTGGTAATCAAGGAACTGCTTCCCCTCTCCCCTCTTCCAAATACAATATCCTAAATCAGTTGGCCAACATCAAAGAAGATGCAACCCTTCTAGACATGGTTGTTGTCCCTAAACAACAGAGG
Source organism: Picea engelmannii (assembly GCA_009831015.1). Classification (NCBI taxonomy): domain Eukaryota; kingdom Viridiplantae; phylum Streptophyta; class Pinopsida; order Pinales; family Pinaceae; genus Picea; species Picea engelmannii. The sequence goes on along the minus strand of ML782329.1, from coordinate 576,451 downwards.
CATCTAAAACAATTCATGGAAGGAAAATATTTCGTTGTACCCACTCTCTTTGAAGAGGTAAATGAAGAGGATTCATCTATAAATAAAGTAGGTGTACATAACTTTAGATACCCTGTTAAAAATCCCCCTTTTTATATTTCTGTAAAGATTATGGATAAAATCTCCCATTGTTTCCTCATTGATGATGGTTCGGGCCCAAGTGTGATGTCGAAGATTATTATGAAAGATCTAGGATTGTCTTGTACAAATGGAAACTCCAAAAGCATGCTCTCTTATAATAGTCTACAAAAAATGACCATAGGTGAGATTAAATATGTGACCCTAGTTTTGTGTGCACACCCTGAAATAAGGACAACCCTTAGTATTCAGGTAATTGATATGCCAGTAAGAAATTACTCAATAATCTTGGGAAGAGATTGGAAAGCTTTGAGGGGTGGATACATCTCACTCGAGACACACTTATCCATTCCTTGGAATGCTAAAAACATTATAGTCCTTAGAGAGGAAAGGATTTCACCTTACATAGAAGGTGTCCCACAACCAAATGTGAACTATATCAAAGAGGACCTAGGGGTGTATTCCATATAATATTCCCTTGGAACAAATCGATTTAGATGATGGTATGTGGCACATGCACTTTTATGGTTCAGGCTCTAGTGAAGTTAATGGAGTTGGCATAATCTTGTACTCTCTTGTGGGGAAAATTCATAGCTTTTCTTACAGGTTGGAGTTTGCTTGCACAAATAATGTCATTGAATTCGAAGCCTTATTATTAGGCATTGAAAACGCCTATGATATTGGTTGTGGTCACCTTTTAGTTTTTGGAGACTCTGATCTTGTTGTGAACCTTGTACGTAAGATATACTCTCCTAGAAACAAGTTGATGAAACGATACACCCAAATTGTTTGGGCACTTATATCGAACCTTTTATATTTCAACATTACTCATGTTAAGAGGGAATTGAACTCAATGGTTGATCAGTTAGTTGTTTTTACAGCCTCTCTTAATCAAAAAATTCTACCACACATACTTGGTTGTACTTTTCAATCTCTATATCCTCTACATATCCCTAACAATATACAATCTTGGCAGGTCTTCCCTAGCGATGAGCGAATCTATGCTTTCTTTCAAAATGAACCTTATAATCCCAAGGAAATTATATCCATAGAAGATAACAATATTCCTAAGGGCTTGACTCCTCTAGAGAGTTCATTTTCATCGAGTGATGTAAGAAATAAAGAGAAATAGAAAGAAGAGGAGTCGAAAAGGAAGGTGGATGAAACCATCTCCTTGAACGTTGGGACACCCGAGTCTCCAAAGAATGTTAAAATAGGTGCCCAATGTTCTGATGAAGAGAAAATGAAGTTTTCCAAGGTGCTTGGTGAATTTCAAGATGTTTTTTCTTGGTCTTATGAGGATCTTCGTGGTTTTGATCCTGCTCTTATACAACATGCCATTCCCATCAAGGAAGGTATAAAACTAGTGAGGCAAAAAAAAAGACCTATCAAACCTACAATGGACGAAACTATTCGAAAGGAGTTGGAAAAACTCTTGAAGGATGGAATCATCTTTTCGATCAAGTATTCTGAATGGGTTTCCAATTTGGCTCCTGTTCGAAAAACAACTAGTCATATTATATTATGAGTTGATTTTCACGCATTAAATTTGGCTAGTATAAAAGATCACTTTCCTCTCCCTAACATGGAAATGATTTTGCAACAAGTTGTGGGGTCATAGATGATGTCCTTACTTGATGGTTTTTATGGTTACAATCAAATCAAGGTAAAAAGGGAAGATAAATATAAAACCACCTTTATTACTCATTGGGGTACATTTTATTATGAACGTATGCCTTTTGTCTTTTCTAATACAGGTGTCACTTTTCAAAGATATATACAAATAAATTTCGACGATTTGATCAGCAAGATCATTCAGATCTACCTTGACGACTTAAGTGTGTACTCTAAAACCCGATCATATCATTTTGGTCATCTAAAAAAAGTTCTCATGTGATGTAGGAAATTTAGCATCTCTCAAAATCATTCCAAGTCCATTTTTGACGTTACCGAGGGAAAGATTCTTGGACACATTGTCTCTGATTTTGGAATAAGCATTGATCCTGAAAGGATTGTTGCTATCCTTAATCTACCTGCTCCCACTTCCAAGAACGAGGTTCAAGATTTTATGGGGTTTATTAACTTCGTCAATAGGTTTGTTCCATATTTTTCCATGATGGTTAAACCAATTCATAATCTTCTTAAGCAAGACCATTATTTTTCTTGGACAAATGATGTCGAAAATTCTTTTGTAGGGATCAAGAAAACAATCAATTCCGCACTGGTTTTGGCGAAGCTAAGTTTTGAGAAATAATTCACGAAAGATACTAATGCCACTGAGGAAGAAGTTTTTGCTATCCTAATGCAAAGTGATGACCAAGTTAATGAAAAAACAGTGGCTTACACAAGTCAAATTTTGTCTGATGATGAATTTAAATATTCTTTTATTGAGAAACATGCTTTCACTCTTGTTAAAGATGTTGAAATTTTTTGCCACTTCATATTAGGTAAACATACGTTGGTAAAAGTCCCTTTACCTACTGTCAAGATTTTTCTCTCACAAAATTATCTTTCATGGAAGCTTGCACATTGGCTTTCCAAGATCCAGGAGCATGATTTAAATATCATGACTTCTACTAGGCTTTCCAAGATCTAGGAGCATGATTTAAATATCATGACTTCTACCACTATCAATGGACGAGACTTAGCCCTTCACTTAGCTCAACATGCTGAAAATAGTGAAGAAATTGATGAATAGGACAGTTCCTTATCAACACTATTCTACATTGATAATCAGATTCTTCTTGTGTATGAACATCCTTGGTATAAGAATTTAGTTTACTACCTACAAAACCAAAGATGTCCAGATGACTTAGACACTCATCAAAGAAGAATACTCTGTCTTGAATCCACAAGATATGTCATTATAGGAGACATCTTGTTTCAAAGATCTACTGATGGTGTGTTTCTTCATTGTGTAAATGATGAAGACGCACAAAAATTGTTGCAAGAAACTCATGGTTCTTCAAATTCTTTCATTCACGTAGGAGTTCATTTTTCTGCTAAAACCATTACTTTCAAGATTATTAGAAAAGGATAATATTGGCCTTCAATCTTTCATGACTCTTATGTCTTTTCGAGATCTTGTGACAAGTGCCAAAACTTTTCTAGGAAGGAACGCCTTTCAGCCATGCCATTACAACCTGTCCTCCCAGACTTTCCCTTTTCAAAGTGGGGATTGGATTTTATTGGTCCTATTAATCCTCCATCTTCAACAAGACAAGTTTTAATTTTGACACCCACAAACTACTTTACAAAGTGGGATGAAGCTATCCCACTTAAGCATTCAACAGATGATCTGATAATTTATTTCCTTTAAAATGACATCTTTTCCAAATTTGGTCTTCCATTAATGGAAATTATTACAGACAATGGTCCCTCTTTCATTTATGCTAAGCTGGCCCAATTTTTAGCTAAGTTGGGGGTTTTATGGTTAAGGACCTTTCAAGATCGCTTATGTCATGGGTAACCATAAATGTGTTTCAAGGACCTTTCAAGATTCTTGGACACATTGTCAAAATTTCAAAATTTATGGTTAGGACCTTTCAAGATCGCTTATGTCATGGGTACTAACTCTTATATTCTAAAATATTGATAGGAACAATTGTTTTCCTACAACACTAACGGTTCTCACTTAAAGCACTACGTGGAACCAGCTTGAAAAGTTTTAACGTTGTTTGTATTTTCTGTATATTAGTAGTTTAGTTTTGCTTTCATTTTCACCATTGTTTTGCATTTCTTCTTTTACAGTAGTTTAAGTTCTACTTTCCTTTTTAATAGCTTTCATTTTGCTTTTGCAAATTCTGTCATTTTATTTCCACTGTTTTAAATTTTGTAGTCCCATTTCTATCATTAATTTTATTGCTTTTCATCTTTTAGTTGAGTTTTACTCAAGAATAAGATGTTGGATCAGTTCTTCCACAGTGACACTCCTACAAGGTATTGTTAGTCAATAAAAATCAAGATTACATAGTTGTTACGATGTTCCCCCTGAAAGTAAATTGAATTTGTTATCTCCTTTCACTGTTGTCTTATAAAATAATTGGTTATCTCTCACTTTTGCTTTCCATTTCTTCACCAATTTGAGAATTAAAAGAGAAAGTTCATAAATTTTTCTCCCTGAAGTAAAGAGAAAATTCACCCTAGCATGGTTATTTTTCATTTGGTTTTGTTGTGGTTAAGCTCCAAGATTCCAACGTGGAAGGAACTGCTTGACCAACCCACACTTTTAAGGTCATTGGTTACAGGTATGGTTCTTTTCACCCATCCATGAATTATCTCCATGTATGAAATGAATGTTGGCTCAATAATGTTTTGGTCTATGTTTTCTTGAGGTTGGCAATTGTGTAAACATGTGGTGTTTTCTCTAGAATGACTATGTGTCTTATTCGTTGCAGATGGAAATATCGATGGTTGAAGTTGCAATTTCATTGGTTGTTCTATGTGGTGGAAACCGTGATGTCTCTCTGTTTTCTTTATGGTTTTTTGTTGGATGATTTCACTCTGTTTAGCCTTGATGGTCATCTCCTCACAGTTATGGTAACCATATCTGGTTGTATTCGGTGCTATGGGGTTATTGTGTATGTTTGGATCCACCTTTTGGCCACTGTATATCTTTTCACCTGGTTGTGGTCTCTTTTGTGGTATTGGCATCTGAAAAACAACCATTATGCCAAGAAGTATGCATTAGGGTTGTTGGCAGTACCTGTGGTCTACATTTCCATCGGAATTGTTATGTTTTGGTTCAGCTCTTGAGAACAACGCGAGGCTCATGACTCTGTGCATTCTTTTTATTGGTTACCCTCCAATAATAAATATTTTCTCCTCTGCATCGTGGTCTACCCTACCTGGTGTTGAACTGTCACCCTATTTTACAAGGATAAGGGTTATGAGGCTTGTGGTTCCATCGTGCTTGTCTCGAAGGTCTCTCACCTACTGTCGATATGGTTGACCTCCAGTATCCCTATGTTTTGGTGATCGACTGAACATTTGATTATTTCTTGTGTTCATGGTTAGAAAGCCCGATTTTGATAAACCCAACCAGTCACACTTTTGTTGGGTCTCTTGTTGACTGTCATAAGTTGGCTGAGTAGTATTGATAGTGGCCTTGATTATTGTCTTGTCTCTATTTGATCGGGTTTTTGGAGAGTTGTAATTGGAAATGGTAATTGGTATATAGTCATTGCCTCCTTTTTTTATGACAGTTGCATCGATAACTCAACATTGTTTAATTGTTTGATTGAGAGTAAATGGTAATGTACAGTCACATAGATGCCTCTTTTCGTTATGCATTGGTCTGTGTGTTCCTAAAGCATGGTATAAATTGAAGTGGTGGTTGTTGCGTGTTTAATTTTCCCTGATCTAGATTATTGCAATTTGAAGAGTTGATGACTTTGACTGGGTTGTCTATTGTGTATGATTTATGGAGACATCGTGCATCATTTTGTTTAATTGCACCATCAGAGACGACCATGGTTTTTTTGGTAGTATGGTTTCATTGCAAATTTAGTTGTTAATATTGTCAAAGGAATGGAATCGGGCATGTTTTAAAAGAGTCTGTTCAACTTAGGAAAGACCTGTGTCTATGTTTGATTTGAGGATTTATAAATTATGGGAAGTGGTTGATGTGTTTTATGTTGAACAAAGTTGAAGAAATATGACTTTGTGTTCCTTTGGATTTTGTTTTAAATATAAAAGGGAAGGAAATGAAAGGAAACATAATTCTTTTAACAAGATGTTTGAAAAGCATAGTAATTCTGAGTATGATTATACACTGTATTAATTGAATTTTTTTTAAAAGAAATTAGATGTGGGATATTGAACAATCTTTAACACACAACAATTGTTAATTGGTCACAACAATTGTTTAATTGGTGTTGGAATAGTTGTGTTGAATAAAAAGCTTCTTTTATGGATTACTTAATTGGTTTATCTATCTTTGATAGTCTGTGTAGACTTGTCTGTTTGTGAATTAGATTTCATTACTGACAAAGGCTATTGTGCAGAGTCGAGTGGGCAACAATCTGTGGTAAGTTGATCCAACTTTTAAAGTTTAGTTTTTTACTTTCTGTCAGAATTCCTTTTGTATGTTTCACCGCGGACATCTAAGTTTGACTTTGGTCCAAAACTTCCTCAGGAAATTTTATAAAGAGAACGATTATTTTGATGAATTGAAATGAAATAAATGATTGATTTATGTCTCATATGTTTTTATTACTAGCATAGCCACAAAGTGGTTGGTGTTGCAGCTAGTGAACGTCGAAAGTTATCTGGATGGACAACACTCTGGTGAATTGAAACGCACGAACAACTGAAATGCACATAGAGATGAGGAAATCCAAAAGTTAATCTTAAATGTGGTAATTCCAAAGGTTAATCAATTAAACGTGGAAATCATATGGTGGTACAGTAATTTCTTAATATGATTAGGTAAATGTTAAAAAGTAAATAGGTTAACTGATGCATTCAAAAATACAAGGAATTTATGAAGAGTAAATCACATTCATTGATTTGGGAGGACAACTAAGAATATTCCATCATTTTCAATTATTAGCCATCAGATTAGAATTTTAGATTAAAAGGTGATTAATTGTGCCCATGTTCAATAGGTATACGCCTTTCGACGTAATTGACTTGGTGTCTTTACTTTTGTCTTTATATTTATTTCAACATCTGTTATGTTCAAAAAATTACAAAAATACTGAATTTTTCAGCAAGCTTTTATTTATAAAAAACCAGCCTAAGCACTTGTAAACAATACTTATGAATTAGGATACCAATTTCGATGGCTATAAACATAGGGTGATATTCATGTTTATCTTTCTTTAGCCAAGAGGGATTTAAAATTTTTTGAGTAAGATCATTTCATATCTTTTCCTCAATAGTGTGTATTCAAAAGCTAAGAAGCTTTGATAAATATAACAAGCCTCTAACCTTTACCACACCTAGTGGTATCTTATTCATGTTAATGTACTTAAACCATACCATACTGTGTATTATAAGAATTCAATATAGGGAAATTATTACCCGAATTTCCCTTTAGAAATTATGCAATATAATTTCAAAAGAGAAATACTTACCTACATAGTTTCCATTAAAAGAATTTGATTCTACTTGATTAGATGATGAAAGTAGAATATTTCATGCCTCTATTATTAGTCTTATAATCAAAACTTTAGTTTATTGTTTCTTCATTCCATATGTAGCAACATCATCAACAACACTTGCAAACATGAAAGAATTCTCTCTTTATGGTTGTCCCAACAAGCCATAACATACTTGCTGCCACCGAAATTGCAGCAACTTCTATCTCCCTGTAACACTTTTCCTTGTTGATCCCATGAGTCCTCAATTCTTATGGATTCTTGAATGTTCCTGTGCTCTCATTGTAATCACCGTGCATGATTATTTATGTCCCGAGAACTTTCTATCCAAATCACTCTTGTCTACCCTTGCATTTCCAACCAAATACTAATGTTGATATTAACCTTCAGATTTTATTCATTTCTTGGATCCATCTTTCCCAACTCATGCTGGAATGAATTATAATTCCTAGCATGTTGTCTTATAGATGTTGGATCTTCAACATACATTTACTTTTTGAGCTAAACTACTTCATCCATTTCCTGAATGAATAATTTAGTACTTGAGTTTTCTTGTACCCTTCTCTTCTCTTTTCCCACTAGCTTCAACTTGACTTGCATAGCCAATCTCTAACATATTGTAAATATGCACATATGCCTCCTTTGCTAGCTGCGTAGAATTAATTGAAATTACTCAACATTTTTTTTACTTTAAAATCATAATTTCAAGTGATACTTCCACCCCCTAGGAATGTCACTCATGGATCTATGTCACTTGATATGGATTCTTTTCAGGCGCCATCTCTTTTTGCATTCAAACCCATGCATATAACCATTTTATTCTTCATGGTTCCTTACTAATTCTCTACAGAGATTCATTTCTTTTTGAAGTCCTTCTTGGATTTGACATCTCCATGCTATTGTAGAAATGCCTTCATCAATTTTGGAATGTATCAACAATCCACTACTATTCTTTATGTCCCTCGTGGAGTACTATCATGCATTCCTATTAGCTTGATATCTACCACATGATCTCTTCTTTCATTATCTTAAGATGCTCAAGGACTTGACTCCATCCTAGACTCTTTCCTTGTCTACTTTGCATATTTGCAACCACATATTATGCTGATATTAATTTTCATCATTCCACTATTACTTGGATCCCTCTTATCCATCTTCTACATGACCCAATTATATTTCCAGTCATGTTCTCTAAGTAACCTTGGTCATCTAACACCAATTTATTTCTTGAGGCAATTGATTTAGCCTTTCCTTATCTTATCATATCAACACTTGGATTTTCTTGATGACTATTAGTTTCTCCTATCGTAACCCATCTGATTTCCTTCTGACATGCATATTCAACTTCCAACATGCCATCTTTGATGCCTTTCATACCATGCTTCCATTGCACATATTGATAGAAATAATGGAGGTGCTATCTCCAAATTGCAGGACTGATCTTTGGAAATTTTGTCACTTTCTCCATGCCTACATTTCATATTTCTTTATCAAAATACTAGCATTTTGATATATCAATTTTTATAGAACAGGTCTTCCCAACATCTGATCCAATAAATTATTAAAGATCTCAAATGAAAAATGAATAACTATCTATTCCCTTCTTTCTTCTATATGTAGATGTCTCTAGCACTTTTTTCTATTTTAAATGTAATCATTACATCCAAAAATAGGCATACAACAAATTATGTTAGCTAGAACCATAATATACCATTTTGGTAATATATACACAATTTTCCTTTTAAGGTCACCATAAATATTCTTTATGAATTCCTATGATCTAAGATGCTCTATCCTCAATTATGATGGAATACCTGGAATCCTCTTTCCAAGACCTTTCCATTGACTACTTCTTTGATCAATTCTGAATTTTGAGCAAAAAGTTATGGATAATTGAAAATTGTCTTTCTTATGAAGTTGATCTTTGCACAGGTGATCTTCTTCTAGAGATGAATTTTGTTCTCATACTCATGTTGGATCCTCTCATAAGGTAAAAATGCCTTCTTTACATCTTTAGGTTCAGGTGCATACAATTTGGGACCCCACGATTTCCTTCCTAAGCCCTTTTCTTTTGATTTTTTTTTATGGGAACTAACCCTTTTTGTTTAGCCCCCAATCTCATGTGACCACTAGATGTGACCAAGTGTTAGACTGAAAGGCTCTTATATGGAGATTTGGGACTTCAGGGCTCCAAAACTTCGGAGGTTCTCTCAAATCCAAACTTCCAATCCCCTAGAGCATTGAATTGGAAAACTTGCCAAGAACGGTGGATCAACAGTCCACGGCTTCCCAACATCGATCAACTAAGATCCATTATGGGACTCTGGGATTCATGATTTTTCAAAGAGTTTCTCATCGATCCTCTGGAATTCCAGAATGACGAACTCACAAACAACAAATCAACGGACCGTGCCTTCTCATTAACCAATGGCCTCGATCAACTATGGGACTCCGATTTTCAGGATTTTCAGACTGTCCACACTCTCAATCCTTCCAGAGTGCCAAGTATTCATACTATAGAATCTGCTACCATGTATCCTCTCTCGATCAACACTATAATTTTCTCCGCAAGTCTAGGCTTCAAGGATTTCCAAATCACCTCCCCACAAATATCCTGGAGTTATGAATTACTAGAGATCCTCTATCTCCTCCACTTATCATCTCCTAATCAACAATCGAGATTAACTACGACCTTCGGGAGTTCTCAACTCAAAGAAACCTGTGAATAAATTCCTCTGAATTACCAAGTCTCTCGACCTTGGGATCTGGAAACACGTGTCCACTATAATCAATGGATGAGATGGACTCTAGGATTCAGGATTTTGGGAGTCCTCAACCTGAAATGCTTATTCATTGAGTCCTCCGGAGTGCCAAGTATTTAGACTATGAGATCTACTTCCACATGTCCTCTCCCGATAAATAGTGAGGATTTACTCCGCTCTTCAGATCTTTGAGTGTTTCACCTTCATCAAACTCCATTCCTTCTAAATTCTGAATTTGAGAACTCTTGGAGTCTTCGTCAGTAACTAAGAACCAAGGGGTGCTATGTCGCAAAAAATAAGGAACCGACACATGGCCCTATCTAATGGGTGACACATGTCATATATTAACTCACACAAACGGTCTTTGAAAAACATGGAAAGTGGTGACACGTGGCAAGCATCAAGTGTGTCCATGTCACCCTAGGTGATGTTAGCAATCCATGTCACTCCAGTGCTTCACGACTTCAATACTTTGGGACTTCGGGACTCCTAGACTCCGAAACTTCGGAAGACTTTTCCACACTACACCACAAATCCCCTGAACGTCGAATTCTTGAATAGGTGGATTTGCAGACACATGTCCTTAAACATGAACAGTCTAGATTAACTCTGTAGTTTGGGACATCGAGATATTTCCCTCCTGGAAGCTTGAGGACTTAATTCTCCCAGAGTGTCAAACCTATGAACTTCCATGATATCTATGACTCACATTCATTCATGTGCAAATCTGACAACTAGGATATGATCTTCACCACTGCGCCTCACCTCCTAATCTTTGCTTGATCTAATGGCTCTCATATGTCCTTAGCCAAATCCAATGGTCAAGCACTTATCCTAGTGATCTATGACATAGATCAAATTTGAAATTTGTGGCCCAATATCACGGTTGTTGTGGTTTCTCTCCTCTATTGGATTTTTCGAGCCAATACACCTTCTAAGCTAGTGAAAGTTAGAAGAATCTGATCTCAGCAGAGTTCATCAAGTGGATAGACATGTCGATAACACACACACGCTTCCCTACACCATCGGATGGCTTCACTAAGGAAGATATCTTTGCGCCATCCAATAGTGTCGTCTTCCCTACAACATCAAGCCCTTCAAAGATGAGGAATTATGTGATATTTCTCCCCGTGACATTTGTGATGTTATTTTAGGACAAGCATATTTTTGGAAGAGACATGTTGTGTATGAGTCTAGACCCCACAGTGTTATTATTAATTTTGGTAGAAAAATGTACATGATACCAGAGGTAGTGGCACCTACTACTATTTCTTTAATATCTTATAAGCAATGCAATAATCTCATTTCATAGACTGGGAAGTTTGTATTCTTTGTGATCCATGCTCACGGTAAGCATAAGGTCATCGCCACATCTATGACCTCTACACAGAGCCTCTCTTTGTAGCAGAAGCAAGTGGACGAGATCGTGGAAGAGTAAAGAGACATGTCCTCCTCACCCACCGGGGTACCAATGCACTTCCAAGTCAAGCATCCAATTGATCTAACCCCTGGTGCACTGATATCTAATGGACTAGTCTATCATCGATCGCTGATGGAAAATAATGGAATCAAGCACCAAATCCAATAACTACTTCAAAAGGGGCACATATGAACCAACTCCTCCCCTTGTAGGAGCCCAATTTTGTTGGTGTAGAAGAAATACGGGACCTTGTAGCTTTGCAATAATTATAGAGCATCAAACAAAATCACATTCAGTAATCGATACCCAATTCCTCGAATTGATGACCTTCTTGACCAACTCAAGGGGGGAAATTTCTTCAGCAAGATTGACCTAAATTCTGGCTACCACCAAGTTCCCATTGAACCAACTGATGTATGGAAGACAACTTTCAAACCTAAAGAAGGTCTCTTCAAATGGATGATCATTCCCTTTGGCTTAACAAATGCACCAACAAATTCCATGAGATTGATGGATGATGTATTGAGACCCTTCACCAACTCTTTTGTGATGGTATATCTGGATGACATCCTCATCTTCAAAAAAACTTGGGAGGATCACACGTTGCATATTCAATAGGTTTTGACCACTATGCGGAAAAACAAGCTATATGCCAACTTGGAAAAATTCTCCTTTGGCATGAACATGGTCCAATACTTGGCCTACATTTTTGATGAGTATGGGGTACATGTGGATCTAGCTAAGATCCAAGTCATCAGTGATTGTCCAACCCTGAACAAACTAACCAAGCTTCAAAGTTTTTTGGGACTTGCCAACTTCTACCAAAGGTTCATGTTGGGATTCTCCCATATTGCATGGACCCTCAACCAAGTAACCAATGGAGGTGGCAAGGAAATGTTCGCATGGGGGCAGGAACAACAACAAACATTTGATGATCTGAAGCATCACTTGTGCTCAGCTCCAATACTCTCCTTACCCAATCTGCAACAATCATTCAAGATTGAGACTGATGCCTCCGACTATGTTGTAGGCACAGTTCTCACTCAGCACAGTCATTCAATAGAATACCAAAGTGAGACACTCTGAGATATTGTCCAAAAATACCCCACCTATGACAAGGAAATGCATTCCATTGTGCAAGCCTCCCATGAATGGGAACATTACATTATGGGAAATGAGACAATCATCCACACTAATCAAAATCCTATGTAGTTCATACAAACACAGGGGAATTTGCAGAACTACCTCCATCAAAATTGGTGATCCGAGTGGATATCGATGGTCACCCACCTTTTCCAACTGGTTCAAAACAATTTTCTGGCAATTTTGGTAATTTATTATTTTTGGCAATTTTTAGGGTCGTGAACTTCCGGAGTCGTTTTGAGGACCTAAACGACGTTTTTTGGGGTTTCTTCCCGTCAAAAAATTTCATCTTGAAATTTTCATCAACAGTTGTAGTCCTCGGATAGATATTTTCAATGGGCTATTGTATGCCTAAAACGAAGATCATATGTAAAAGTTACGACCTCGAGAATTTTATGTATGAACTTACCCAAATGAGGCCCATGTGACTTTTGGCGCTTCATCTCCCAGGGTTAGGATTTTGGATGCCTATGGGTTTTGACATTATTTTTTATTGTAAAAAGGCCTTCAGAGCCTCATTGTAACTATCTTCTTGCAAATGTGAGTAGTTGTGACATGTCTTCTCAGAGATAAGTTGCCACCATTCTAGCGAGTCTTTCACTATGTATTTTTACAGTCTCTGTATATTTCTTTCATTAATAGAAATCATGTATTATTGTATCTCTGTGTTTATGGTTACATCTCTGATACATTTCTGTTATATTATTGGATATCCGCAATATCTGTGTGCATTTAATTATTATATTTCCGCTCTCATTTCATGCCAAAAATAATCCAGATCAGTGGTATTAGAGCAGGCTGCTCTTGATCATTTTTGCATGCATGTCCCTGGTGAGATACGAGTATATAAATTTGGGTATCAAACTTGTCTCTATTGAATGAAATCACTCTCGTACGCCCAAGAAACCCTCCATGGAGGAAGAAAATAAAAACGATGGAGCAGACGATCCTATCAATTTGTTGATTAAGCAAGCTCTCATGCAACAGAGGGACGAAATGATGGAAAATTGTTTCCACATCCTTCAATGCATGTCGATAGAAATAGGCGCATCTTCATCAAACAACCACTTTGGAAGCACCTCTCCTTTCAAGGTACAGTTTAATTTTGATATTCTCATATTTGAAGGTTAGATAGATGTGGGTGCCTTAGACAAATGGTTAAATCTATTAGAAGGTTATTTCTTTGTTCATAATTTTTCTAACAGGGAAAAGATCACCTTCGCAGTCCTTAAATCTCTCCCCCATGTCAAACATTGGTGGGAAACTTACTGGGAGCAAATTTCCACAGAGGAGTCTGGAACATATGGTGTCGAGCCCACTTGATATTTTTTTGTGGATGCGGTAAAGGAACAATATTACCATGTTGGAAACTATGAGGACTAGTACATGAGATGGACCATGTTGCGGCAAGAGAGGGGCCAAGAAATTTTGGAGTTCACAAATACCTTCCATACCTTGCATGTTGTAGTTACTTCACACACACCTAGGATTTATTTTTTCTAAGGTTATTCCTTGTTTATTAGTCATAATTAGTCATTATCCAGTCTCCTATATTTTAGGGGAGAATATTCCACCTGGAGAATATTCTCTTTTAGTTGACACTTCAGTTTGACTAGTTGAGTTGAGTTTAGATGTTGCATTGATTTTGTCACAATGAAACATTGATATTATCACCAACTCACTACTCTTTGTTCAGTCAGTTAACTGAATACTAGTTGACTAGTTAACTCAGCTAGGTGGCAGTTCACTTCTATAACTGCCTGAGAGACTAGACTAGGTGGCAGTTTACTCTTGTAACTCTTGGTGTGTGTCCATATCAATCTATACCACCACTATGGCTCATTATTTACTCATTTATCCTATATATATTGTAAATTATTCACACTTTTGAGTGTGGAATACAGTTAATGATAATTCTTCCATTCTTTCTATCTTGCTTCTTTTTTCTTAATTTCTCTCTGCAAATGTGTGTAGTATTTTCTAGCTAGATCTATTCTGTGCAGTTTCAACACATTTACATGGTATCAGAGTTGACGGACTACTAAGAAAAAGCTACACCAAAATTTTTTGCAGGTACAAAAGATTGAAGACAACAAAAAGATGGATTATTCACCATAAATACTTCTCACACCTCATAACTATTTGGAATGGAAGCCAAAAATTCTGCTTCATCTCAGAAGTAGAGGCTTATACAAAATAACCATGGAAATGGAAGTAGAGTCTGATTCTATCAATGAGAAAAATGACTTTCTCAATAAACAAGATATGGCCATAGGAAGTATTAGCATGTTTGTTTCTCCCGAACTTTTCCATCAAGTATATGAAGAATCAAAAGGATTAACTCCAAATGAATTATGGACTAGATTGGAGGTTCTATTTGGGAATAAAGAATATTGTGAAGATTTCATGCAGTAGATCGAACAGATAGAGCCAGAAGAGAAACTGTCAGAAGATCAAGCCTCTTATTCTTAAGAGTCTTCTACACAAGTGTCGACAGAAATTTGTATTCCAATAATTGAAGATGATGTCTACTCCATTTCAGATTTATTTTCTGAAATTCATGTGGAAGATATATGGCATGCATCTCAGGAGTCACATCCATACACTTTTGCATGCACCATGCATGCATGTCAGGAGACAAAATGAGAGTCGCGCACATCAGACGCCATTATGATATTTCTTGATAACAATTTGCATAAACAAATTAGATATTTGAATTCCTCTCAGGAAAATATCCAATTTAAAAAAAACACTCATCCAAAATGGAGTTCGGGAACTGAAGTTATGATCATTTCAAAATCAACCAAATTTCAGCATTTTTCCGAAAACGGACGTACGGTTTTCAATGTTTCATCCAAACTTTATTTGGATATTATTCATTAAAAGAAGATAAAGTGGATATGTGTGGAAATATCAATGATGCATATACTTCATCAGATCCGTGCATAGATATACATCTTCAACAAAATCTTCAAAGAGCACAAACTTTCACAGTTGTGAGGTCTTCTTGGAGTGAAGGACATGGTTACTTAACAACTGCCTTTTGCTCCTTATCATTTTTTATTTTATGCATTATAATTTGAGGGGGGGTTTGTTCCCATTAGGTTTTCTCTCTTTCCTCGTTTAGTTCAGTGTATCTTTTGTATTTGGGTACCTAACATGGCCTCGTAGTCGGGACCCATTGTTTATTTTCACCATAGTGATGTTCGGGGGGGTGTTGGAGTTACTTCACACACACCTAGGATTTATTTTTCCTAAGGTTATTCCTTGTTTATTAGTCATAATTAGTCATTATCCAGTCTCCTATATTTTAGGAGAGAATATTCCACCTGGAGAATATTCTCTTTCAGTTGACACTTCAGTTTGACTAGTTGAGTTGAGTTTAGATGTTGCATTGGTTTTGTCACCATGCAACATTGGGATCATCACCAACTCACTACTCTTTGTTTAGTCAGTTAACTGAAGACTAGTTGACTAGTTAACTCAATTAGGTGGTAGTTCACTCCCGTAACTGCCTGAGAGACTAGACTAGGTGGCAGTGTACTCTTGTAACTATTGGTGTGTGTCCATATCAATCTAGACCACCACTATGGCTCATTAGTTACTCATTTATCCTATATATATATTGTAAATTATTCACTCTTTTCAGTGTGGAATACAGTTAATGAGAATTCTTCCATTCTTTTTATCTTGCTTCTTCTTTCTTAATTTCTCTCTACAAATTTGTGTAGTATTTTCAAGCTAGATCTATTCTGTGCAGGTTCAACACATTTACATTGCACACCAAGTTAGGTATCAAATACTCCGAACAAAATTTGGTTCTGAAATACTGTGGGTCTCTACACAGATACATCCAAACTGAAATAGATTTTATGGACATCTCATCACTCGATGCTGCTTATCGATATGTTGTTAAAATCGAGCAGAAATTTAAGCACCAAAACAAACTTGAGTTTGGGTCTACAAATACACAACAACCATAGTATGACAAAGACAACTCTAACAAACATTCTCTTGAAAACCAGTCCAAGCCACAAGAAAAGAAGGGTCATGGGAAGACAATGATGGACACCGAAAAATGGTGCGATTTCCACAAAATCCCCTAGAACAACACAGATGAATGTCACTCAAAGCATTCATTGGTCTCTGAGATCAAAGACAAGGAGTCGAACCCTGATTTAGAATCTGATTCTAAAAATAATGGTAAAAGACAGATCATCGGCGCAGACCCCACTTCTATTGTCACAACCGCAACAATTTAACTAGAAGAACCAACAAATCCTTAAGAGGGGGAGCACTTTTTTCATTCATAGATTTGGGTGACGGGGACCCCGCTGCATTTTATTGTTGATAGAAGAAGCCAGAAGAACCTCATCTCAGCAGAGGTCCTCAAACAGTTGGGATTGTCTACAACACCACACCCACAACCATACAACATCAGGTGGCTTCGCCAAGGACAAGATCTTCGTGTCAGTCAGCAATGTCGATTGTCATGCAGCATCCATCCCTTCAAGGATGAGGTATTATGTGATGTTTCCCCATTGGATGTTTGTGATTTTCTCTTGGGACAACCATATATTTGGAAGCGCCATGTTGTTTATGATTCTCAACCCCGTAGTGTCATTGTTACTTTGGGGGTCATCTCTACAGAATACCAGAGGTAGTTCCAACTACTGTCCCACCTAAACAAGGCTGCAAGGTAGTATCACATACTAAAAAATTAAGATTCTTCACAATCTATTCAAAGGGTGAACAAAAGGATACTGCAACCACTACAGCCTCGGCCCAAGCACCTTCTATCCAACAGAAGCAGGTCGACAAGATTGCAACAAAGTGTAAATATTCCTTCTGCACACATCCACCTCATATAGCTAGGTTGGTTAAAAAGGTGAAACCCTTCTAGCCACATGTTCGTGACAACCTTCAACAAGCTAAGAAGCGCAACTTCCCCAACAAGGCAAGCAGCTCATCAAGATGTAGATTCAACAAACACTTTTTCCTCTCCCCCAGGCACTCAACGAAATGGAGACCATTGCTTCCTAAGTGGGGAGGATTGACCCAGGTGGATATCGGTGGCCACCCACCTTTTCCAACTGGCTCAAAACAGTTGTCTTGCAATTTTGGTAATTTACTTTTTTTGGCAGTTTTTCGGGTCCTGAACTTCTGAAGCAGTTTTGAGGCCCTAAACGACGTTTTTTTGGGTATCTTCTGAATGAAAAAATTATCATGTAATTTTCATTAACAATTGTATTCCTCGGATAGATATTTCCAATGGGCTATCATACGCCTAAAACGGATATCGTATGCAAAAGTTATGACCCCGGGAAGTTGATGTACCAACTTACCCAAACGAGGCCCACATGACTTTTGGTTCTTCATCTCCTAGGGTTAGGTTTTTGGATGTCTAGGGTTTTTGACATTCCTGTTTGTTGTAAAAATTCCTTCAAAGCCTCATTGTAACTATCTTCTTGCGAATGCGAGTAGCCGTCACTTCTCTTCTCAGAGATAAGCTGCCACCATTCTAGCGAGTCTTTCACTCTGTATTTTTACAGTCTCTGTACATTTCTTTCATTAATAGAAATAATGTATTATTGTATCTCTATGTTTATGGTTGTATATCTAATACATTTATGTTATATTATTGGATATCCACGATATCTCTGTTCATTTCTTTATTAAATCTCCGCTCTCATTTCGTGCTGAAAATAATCAGGATCAATTGGTCCACATACCTACAACAATTCCATCTCAACATCAAGTATAAAATAGGGAGCATAGATCGTTTCGTTGACTGCCTCAGTCGCTTGCCCATTGTTGCACTCACTATAGTGCTTCAGTCCTATGGGAATGAGGCATCTGAGTGGCCCCAACTTTATCAGCTTGAGCATGACTTCGTCACCACCTATCAGCTCTTGGGTGCATTCATGAATGTCACCAATTTTCACATACATGATGGAATTTTATGCCATATGGGCCACCTCTATGTTCCCACAAGAGAGATTGCAAAACTGATTTGGGAGGCTCACTACAGTCGGATGGTAGGACATTTTGGCATGGAGAAAACTGTGATCATTCTACAGGAACATTTTTATTAGCCAAAAATTCAACAAGATGTCAGCAAGTATATCATATCTTGCACTGCCCGTGTCATTTCCAAGCCAACCATCTAGAATCAAGGCTTATACACCCCACTTCCTACTCCCAAGAGGCCTTGGGACTCCATATCTATGGATTACATGTTTGGCCTTCCATCCACCAAGCACGATAATGATTGTGTATTTGTGGTGGTTGATCAATTTTTGAACATAGCCATTCTCACAGCCTGCAAGAAGGGCCTCACAACGATAGATATTTCCAAGCTCTTCTTCAAACGAGTGTGGGTCCATTTGGGGATACTGTGGACCATCACGTCAGATCGGAATAGCAGGTTCCTCAACATGTTTTGTTCGATTCTTTGGTCACTATTGGACACCAAGCTCAGTAAATCCACTTATGTCCACCACCAAACCGATGGCCAGACATAGGTCTTCAATCGAATGGTTGTGCACATCATGCACATGTATAACTTTAAGAATCCACGCACATGGGATGAGATTTTTCCCTATGTTAAACACATCTACAACAGGTCTCTCCATAGATCCACCCACCATAGCCCATTTCAGGTAGGGATGAGATTCCAATCCTTGGGTCCCATTGATGTTGCAATACCTCTTGCAACCACACAGGAAGAATCTTCCCATGTTCAGTCTGAGGTCGACAAATCCACCAGACTCATTGAGAGGATTCAAAACATTCACCAACATGTCCATGATATTTTGAAGAAAGCTAATGCTAAGTACAAGCAGTGCCATGATCTACACCAGGTACCGCACCAGTTTCAGGTGGGAGACAAGGTCTGGTTACATTTGAAAAAAGAGTGCCTTACAAGGTGCCATCCAAAGTTCTTCCCACTTCACTATGGTCCTTACACTATAACCAAGGATTTGGGTAGAAATTTTTTTGAGCTCAACACTCCACCCTTCCTTGGCTTGCACCCAATTTTCAATTTGGACCTCCTTCAACCATAGTTTCCACCATTATTGGACACCTCGGATATCGCAGAACAATTGACACCAACATAACTCAACTCTGACTGCATAGAACATGCATCCACTGATAAGATAATGGACACACAGTTCAAGGGAACTCGCCAGTAGAGGATCCATCTTTATCGGGTTGTCAAGATAGGGTAAGTCCTGCACCAAGGCAAGTGGCTCACCCTGGGTCAAATTCAACAGAAGTTTTCTCACCTAATGGGGGCACTCAACACAATGGAGACCATCACTTCCTAAGGCGGGGAGGACTGATCTTGACATTTTTTAGTTCCACATGTTTATATGTAATGATGACATTTCTTTTTAATTGTGGGTTCTACACTCCTGGGGTTGTCCTGAAGCCCTACACAACATCTAGGTACATATTGGTGGTCGCCCATATACTCCATTTAGCTTATTCTGGAATTTTTCATATCAGTACATATTTTTGTACTTCCAGGGCCGTTTTGGGGCCCTAGACAATTTTTTTTTGGCTTGCCACAGTCAAACTATAGACAAAGTTAGAGTTTGACAACATAATTTGTAGCTCTTGAAAATACTTTTCCATCAGGGCCGACATAACTTTTGGCGTTTTATCTCCTAGGGTTAGGTTTTTGGATGTCTAGGGTTTTGGAATTCATGAGTAATGTTAAAAAATCCTCTGGAGCCTCATTGTAATCATTATGCTCAGACAGGTGCACATAGCAGGCACATCTCTTATGAGAGATAACTACCACCATTCGAGCAAGTTGTTTCAGTTATGCAGTTTTACAGTTTCAGCCTATTTTCTTTATTCAATAGAAGTTATTGTTCACTGGATATCTATTGTTGTTCTCTGTATCTCTGTGTTATGGTATTCAATTTGTTACTCATTTCATTCTACTCATAAATCCATATCAAGCCATGAAGAGAAATACATCGCAAGTTGTTTGTAAAGAAAAATATGTGCAATCTGACACTACATTTAAAGCAGAAAGAAAAGAAGAAAGTGCGCACAGTTCTAAGGAAGGAAAAAGTAGTGCATATGGTCTCAAGGAAGAAGAAGACAGTGGCGTAGAGATGTAGACAACATTCCAATTTGAAATACATGATGATTATTCGTTGTGGCATTTCAGATTTGGACATTTAAACTTTTGAGGTCTGAAGATGCTACACACAAACGATATGGTGAAAGGTTTTCCACTGATTCAAAAACAAAAAAGAATATGTGGATGTTGTATTTTTAGAAAACAACATAGAGAGTCATTTCCAGTTGGCAAGTCATATAGAGAAAAACATCCACTGGAAATAATACATTCAGATATTTTTGGACCAATTGAAACACCATCTATAGGAGCAAATACTTATTTTCTGGCATTTATTGATGATTTCTGAAGAAAAACATAGATTTATTTCTTAAAGCATAATTCTGACACATTGGATTTTTTTCAGCAGTTCAAATCACTTGTGGAGAAGCAAAGTGGTTATGACATTAAGGTTCTAATAACTAGCATAGGAGGAGAATATGTTTCAACAAAATTTTAGAAATTTTGTAAAGTTCATGGAATTTACAAGCAATTCATTGCATGGTATACACCATCGCAGAATGGTATCATAGAAAGGAAGAATCGAACCATCATGGAAATGGTGCAAAATATGTTGGCAACCAAACATTTATGAAATGAGTATTGGAATGAAGCAGTAGAAACTGGAGTATACATCATGAACAGATGTCCGACAAAGAGTGTGAAAAATAAATTTCCTCAAGAAAGTTGAATAGGTATAAAGCATAATGTGGCACACTTAAAAGTTTTTGGTTGTGTCACATACGCACATGTTCCAAATGAGTTGAGAAAAAATCTAGATAACAAAGGAAATAAATGTATATTTGTTGGGTATTTTGAAGACACAAAATCATGCAAGCTGTATGATCCTATTGTAGAAAAAGTCACAATCAATCAAGACGTTCAATTTGTGGAGAATGAAGCATGGGATGGAAGCATAGAAAGGACAGTTATAATTATTGATGTTATTGGGCATGATGACATAGAGGATGAAGTGGTTCAAACACTATGTATAAGTCTGTGTGCAGTTCCTTCTACACCTAGAACTGCAACACAAATCCCAACATAGACTACTCCAGTAAGATTAGTAGGTGCGTAGTCCACACTTAAAGCGCAACAAACTCCAACAAGCAGTCCAAGTAGTTCTACATATCCATATCCAACATTAACAAGTATGTTACCAAGGAAGACAAGAAGATTGTGTGACATCTATAACATTGACACGACAAATTCATTTTTAGTTTTTTCTTTGTTCTCACAAATAGATGATCCATTAACTTTTGAAGAAGTTGTCAACGATGATGTATGGGCACAATCCATGGATGAATAAATCATATGTATATAGAACAATCAAACATGTAAATTGGTATATGTAACTGAAGACAAAGAAGTGATAAGTGTGAAATGGATTTATAAAACCAAGAAAGATGTAGATGGAAATGTGTAGAAGCATAAGGCAAGATTAGTTGCTAGAGCTTTTACAAAACAACCTAGAATTGATTTCAATGAAATTTTTGCACCAGTTGCGTTCATGGACACAGTCAGAACTGTGTTATCCATTGTCGCGTAGAACAAATGATATGTTTATCAAATGGATGTAAAGTCAACATTTTTGAATGGACATTTAGAGGAAGAAGTGTATGCAGAACAACCACAAGGCTCTAACGTCCATGACAAGAAAACAAAGTATACATCATGAACAGATGTCCGACAAAGAGTGTGAAAAATAAATTTCCTCAAGAAGCCTGAATAGGTATAAAGCATAATGTGGCACACTTAAAAGTTTTTGGTTGTGTCGCATACACACATGTTCCAAATGAGTTGAGAAAAAATCTAGATAACAAAGGAAATAAATGTATATTTGTTGGGTATTTTGAAGACACAAAATCATGCAAGTTGTATGATCCTATTGTAGAAAAAGTCACAATCAATCAAGACGTTCAATTTGTGGAGAATGAAGCATGGGATGGAAGCATAGAAAAGACAGTTATAATTATTGATGCTATTGGGCATGATGACATAGAGGATGAAGTGGTTCAAACACTATGTATAAGTCTGTGTGCAGTTCCTTCTACACCTAGAACTGCAACACAAATCCCAACACAGACTACTCCAGTAAGATTAGTAGGTGCGTAATCCACACTTAAAGCACAACAAACTCCAACAAGCAGTCCAAGTAGTTCTACATATCCATATCCAACATTAACAAGTATGTTACCAAGGAAGACAAGAAGATTGTGCGACATCTATAACGTTGACATGACAAATTCATTTTTAGTTTTTTCTTTGTTCTCACAAATAGATGATCCATTATCTTTTGAAGAAGTTGTCAACGATGATGTATGGGCACAAGCCATGGATGAATAAATCATAT
Source organism: Picea engelmannii (assembly GCA_009831015.1). Lineage (NCBI taxonomy): Eukaryota > Viridiplantae > Streptophyta > Pinopsida > Pinales > Pinaceae > Picea > Picea engelmannii. Next base: position 553,416 of record ML782329.1, on the reverse strand, counting down.
GTATATAGAACAATCAAACATGTAAATTGGTATATGTAACTGAAGACAAAGAAGTGATAAGTGTGAAATGGATTTATAAAACCAAGAAAGATGTAGATGGAAATGTGTAGAAGCATAAGGCAAGATTAGTTGCTAGAGCTTTTACACAGCAACCTGGAATTGATTTCAATGAAATTTTTGCACCAGTTGCGTTCATGGACACAGTCAGAACTGTGTTATCCATTGTTGCACAGAACAAATGATATGTTTATCAAATGGATGTAAAGTCAACATTTTTGAATGGACATTTAGATGAAGAAGTGTATGTGGAACAACCACAAGGCTCAAACGTCCATGACAAGAAAACAAAGTATACATATTGAAAAAGATAGTATAAAGTTTGGTAGAGTGGCATAGATTCCTATCTGACTCATAATGGATTTCAGAGAAGTGAATGTGAGCCAACACTACATATTGAATTCAATCGGCAAGGTAATATGTTAATTTTTTGCTTATATGTAGATGATTTTATTTTTACAGCTGATTTTGGCATATAATCATTTAAGTTAGTCATGAAGGATGAATTTGAAATGACTGATTTGGGGCTTATGAGATTTTTATGGGTATTGAAGTTCACCAGTCCAAAGATGATATATTTATTTCACAATCTAAGTATCTGCATGAAATCTTGAAAATATTCAATATGATAAATTCCAAAGCAGCTCCAACATATATCATAACACGATTGAAGTTAAGTAAGGAAGATCGAGAGTCTAAGGTGGATCCCACACTGTTTAAAAGAATGGTAGGTGGTCTTATGTATCTAACAACAACAATGTCTGATATTATGTACAAAGTGAGCCTAATTTCAAGGTTCATGGAAACTCCAAAAAAATCACATTGGAAGGCAAGGAAGAGAATTATGAGATATGTGAATGGAACAAAAGATTTTGGCATTTTGTATTCTACTTCAAAAGATTTTAGACTTATAAGATACATTGACAGTGATTGTGGAGGCAACATAGATGACAGAAAAAGTACCTCTGGGTACGCATTTGATTTTGGAATAGGTATAGTGTCATGGGAATCAAGAAAACAACCCATTGTGACTCTTTCTTCAGTTGAAGTTGAGTACGTCGCAGCTACAAGCGCAACTTGTCAAGTAGTATCGATGAGAAGAATGTTAAAATATTTGTTGCAGGAACAACAAGAACCAACTACAGTATTTTGTGACAACAATTCTGCCTTCATGTTGTCAAAGAATCATGTGTTTGACAAGAAAACCAAGAACATTGATACAATGTATCATTTTATCAGAGAATTAGTGAATAATAGAGAAATTTGTTTACAATTTTGCAGGTCTAAAGAACAAGTAGTACATATTTTCACAAAATATTTGGCAAGGGATGTATTTCAGAAACTGCGCAGTGGTCTAGGAGTCGACGCAGTCATAGATATTTGACAGTTCATGTCAATTCAAATTTTTGATGTAAATTTTGTATTTTGTAATCCCACCTACTTATAATTAAGGGGGAGTGTTGGAGATATTAATTACAGGGCATGAGCTTCACGCTTACGCAGACTCTGCCTATCACAGAAAGAAGAGACGTTAGTATTTCATACATGTCAAGCAAGAGTGTTAGAAAAATCTTATTTAATGAGTCGATCTTTATCTTTCTCAAGGATCTGTTATGCAGATGAGAGTCATTCGAATTTATTGATGTCTTAATTATTTTTCAATCGTTTTACTACTACAGGAAGTTCCAGTCTTCATCTATATATTTATGAGTCTCTAAGTAGTCGTAGTAGAGAATGTAATAGTCGATAGAGAGAAGGAGAAACAACCGTAAGGAGTCAAGAAGTCTGAGAGCTCAAGCTCTGTGTTTTGTAAGTTGTAGAAGTCGTTGGAGTTGAAGCTCGACAAAGTCTTGTATTATGTATTAGCGCCCAACTTTGAAGTTCTGTTGACATACTCAAGAGTATTTATAAGTTTATGTTGTGTTTATGATTTTATGTGTTGAAAAATAACACAATATTGATTTTGTGTCAAGTAATTTTTTTATTAAGTGTTTAGTCACAACTCAGTCTTTTGTGCAGTTTGACAAATGCTTGGTAAATCCTGAGAGTTCAACAACAAAGTTTTTTTTTGGAGTGCCCAATATTTGCAACAACCCTGCACAGAGGTTGTCTACATGTTGTAGGAATGAGATAAATAATATCGAAATTATAGACCCTTCGCTTGGCTGGTATTCTCGATTTGTGAATCACAACCCAACAAATCATGAAAAAGCTTTTATTGCAAAGATGTCAAATCCCTTTTCCTAACATAGGATCAGACAATTAAGTAAAAGATTTTAAGTAACAAAATATTGATATTTCACAAAAAATTGTATAACACAAAAAATTACAATTTAACAAACAATTCTTGTATAACTAGATTTCAATGATAATTGCCCAAAAAAAAATCCAAAACATAAAAAATTTATAGTAGGAAATATATTTTCTTTTGTTAGATTGACAAAGGCCTTCTACATTAAATGTATTTTGAAATAATATGTTATATGGTATTATTAATTATTAAATTTAAATCTCTTATTTATAACAAAGAGATTGACGAAAGCCTTCTACATTATTTATAACAAAGAGATTGACAAAGGCCTTCTACATTAGATTGATTAAAAGTTTATAATTATTTATATACTCATAAAATTTATTATAAAATTTAGTTTTTTTATTAAGAAATATTTATAGTAGGAATTATATTTTCTTTGATAGATAAGAAATTAGTCATCTTCTATTCAAAAGAATTTACATTTTACATTTTTAAAATATAAAGGTTTTTAATTAAAACACATATATATACAAGGAAAGTTGTGAAGCAACAAGTACTTTCTCATAAGGTAGATGAGTTTGTTGTTTCACTTTGTGATAAATATGAATCCAAATTGTATTATAGACTCATAGAATAAGATTTACTTAATTTGATATTGATGTCCGAAAATCATAGTATAAGTTTTAGTTAGCTTAATATTACTTATGTAACCACTACTCTTCTAACTTCATGATGTCTGAGTTTTCATATGAGTTACGCAGTGACTTAGGATGCAGAGAAGCTAGAAGCCGTTGGGATTTGTCATAACTATGAACCGGGATTTGTCATAACTATGAACCTGGTATGTAGCATCGAATCATAGTATGTCTTGTTTAGAATTGTTTGTCTTTATTTCATTTATAATTGTTTAGCATTGTCTCTTTGAGTGCATATTGGTGTAAGATGCAACAATACTCCATAACTATTTCTTTTAAACGATGTGCTTATTAATATGCGTTGGTTTTGTTTTATTGGAAGAGTTCTCATTGTGGTTGTTATTAGGTCTTGATAATGATATTTAATAAATTGTAATTTTTTGGATGTGCCTTCTTCCACTTTCCTTCATAAATCAATTTATGAATATGTTAGATAACTTTTTCAAAACTCTTTGCATACCTTCCATTTCAATTAAATTATTATTATTGACTTTGGTACTAGGATGGACGTTGGTCGTACCTTTTAGAAAACCAATTACAACTTCGTTTGTGTTATTTGGGAGTACAGTCCTCGAAGGTTTGATATTAAGAGAAAAAGTACCCTAAAGATGAATAAAATTTAAACATTAAATATGTCGGTGTATTTTATTATTAAATTACATGTTATGATCCATATATTTCTTATTCAAATCTATTTTCATCTCTAGTTCTAAGGCTAAAGTACCATAGTTGTTGCTGGATTTAAGACTAAAGTATGATGTTTTGGTCATGTCTTAATTTAAGAAGGAATATAGTTGTGAAATATTGATAGTATGAATAATATTGACTAGAAGATTGTGAAATCGTGAGGATATATCTCCCTTAAAAGTTAAGGAAAAATGTTTCCAATATACATCTTCATACATGTAATTGAATAATGTAGATGTAATCTTTAATATAGAATTATATGGATTGTAATTTGGAACATATTTTTATCTTTCAAGAGTTCTTCAACTTTTAGATTTTAGATAATAAAACATTTGATTGATTTGCATCATACATATTTGGTATATTTGGTTGAAAGGTGTTTTGCAGGGGTTATGGAGAATTCACTAAGATATTTGAAGAAGGTTTCTGAGTTTTGTTTTCATTGAATATGTTAATCTGCTTGTGCTGGAAGTTCCATAATTTTAACAACTTCAATATATTAATCAAATGCATAATGATAATATCATTACAATATAGAAAATAATTGACAAATAAAAAAAATTAGAATAATGGAAAAATAATAATATAATAATTCTGAAGATGTTGGTCAAGTATAAATTAGGTTTTACATTATAAACCGCCAGTAAAGTTGCTCGACGACTTGGAAAAGTGAAGGACGCATGGAATGGACGGACACGTCTCCGTCTGTCATAGCATGTTTTTCATGGGAAGTACATGGAAAGCATGCTCCCTGGTGAACGACGGGTTTCTTCATTGCATGGAAACATATGATTAGAATGTCGTGCCAACAGTAGCGTTCAATTGAAACTTAAGGGAAACCTCTGTAATGATCCTTCCAGACTATCCTCCATCTTGGCCAAACCTTGGTGTCTTTTCTTTCACTTATCTGGTCGCATGACCAAAGGGCTTAAGCATTTTAAAATCTTCATTACTGTCAACAAGGTTTGATTTTCGCGCGCGATGAAGAATTCCCTGGATGTATTTCTGTGAGTTGGGGAAATTGTAGTGCCTGCTTCGCAGAGTTGATGGACGACCTTGAAAAATTATTGTCTTCATTCCTGGACATGGATGAGACTGGACTGATTCGACAAGAGAGAAAAACTGGTCATTGAGGTGAGCTATGAGTCTATTGCATTGTTCAACATTGTTGATCACGAAGAAAAATGATATCTACGAATTTTCAGCGCTTTAATAAGGCTCTATCAGTTCCATATGCAAATTAGCCTCTAACTATATGATGTTAGAATTAAATTATATTTCTCACTATTCCCCTGGGCTTTAGTGAAGAATAAGAAGGTATCACCTTAGTCTCCATAGAGGCACTGCCCGCGGTTGAATCAACCATTAAAGTTGCACCCATTTTAGCACCAATGGCTGGGGTAGGCACATATCTGGTAGTAGGGGCGGGGGCTAAGGTAGTTTCCCCCGTTGACCTAGAACAAACAAATGACCCCACAAAAGAACTAACAATGGAGCCAGAGCATCCTTTCTTGGATACATATCCAGAAGCTGGGACTGGTTAAATAACTGAATCAACTGAGTCAATTGGTTTTGGTTCTTCTGCAATAGGTATTGTGTAGCATCGTATACATAATGTGCAGTATGGATATGGCACTTTGACTAAATAATCAAAAAACAAGGAAAAGGTAAGCAGGTAGGCAGTAGGGCACAAGAAAGAAGAGAAGCAAGCTAGGAAAGGAATGGGAAAAGAACAAGGAAAGACATTTTACATATGTCTTAATGAAACTCAATGAAACTCAATATTTTACATTATAACAATGAAACTCAATGAAATATGATATATTCACTTTGAACTGTATATCCTTTGTAGCCACCACCACTAGCGCTCAAATTCAACTGACCATAGTATGATTATGAGTGGATTATGATGTTGAGACTTTAGTTATTGTGGAGTGGCTTTCTTCTTCGGCTGGAGATTATGTAGTAGGCTGAAATTCTTTGAAGGTCATTTTATGCATGAGTGTATCATCATGCATAGTAGCAATTTTATCATCTACAAGCAAGAGAGAGGTCAAAAGTGTAAGGTTCTTGTTTTTGCAGTTGGCCAGGGAGAGGAAACATGGGATCCCTATTGTGGTAGGCAAGGGAGAGGAAAGATTCTATTATGAATGATCTCAAGCTCAGTGTGATAGCTATGGGCTTGACAACTTGATCCCAAGTGATAGCTTTGGGCTTGACAACTTCCATAAAGAAAAATGTGTACAGAGTATGTGTCAAAACAACTTAGTGTTATGCTAATTTTGACTAAAGTTGAGAAAAAATGACATTAAAAACATTTAATGTGAAGAAGTAATTCTAGACTTAGGTCTAGCATTACTTTAATGGAACAAAATTAGTTATCAAATATATGTCTTAAGGTCCTTTTAAGCTAAGATATTTTTGGCATGTGCCTCGGGAAGAGGCGAAATAAGACCTCAAATTCAAAAGCTAAGATAAAACATGATATTTGAGGTAGAAAATTGTATGGATCCATAAAAAAAAATTGGTTAAAATTCTTTCTATACATTGGTTTGGGTGCCAAGTTTGAAAAACAATTATTAATAGTCCCTCGACCCAAAGTGTAGGGACTAATAAGGATATAGTGATAAAAGTAATCATATTTTATTATATATGAGTGTATAAAGTTAGTGGAATTTTTAGATGCAATTTAATATTTAAAAAATCCACTTATGTTATCAAAATATAAAAAATAAATGTATTACTTATGTTATCAAAATATAAAAAATAAATGTATTTATAAGAGTTTGGTTCAAAGAAATCTAAGTATACCAACTGATATGATACACATGATAGGTTAGAGGAACACGTGGAATCATTTTTTGCCTGATTTTGAAAAGTTGTGTTATTGGTAGAATCCCCCTCCTTTTTTAGGTTGTTATTTTATATTTTAAATCTTCTTATCCATAATGTATCCACATTAATTTTTAGGATGATTAAAATTTAAACCCGTAATATTAACAATTGATACCATTGTGGACAAAAACTTTAAATTTATCCTTGAATCAGAAAACCATGATAAAAAAATTTTAGTTGAAATTGCAAGTTAGTTTTTAAAAAATAATTACAAAAACGCTCATTTTAAAAACAAAAATTCTACTCCAAATTTATCTTTTTTTGGAAAAATTAAAAACTAAAAAAAGTAAAGAATTGAAATTGAATTTTTTTTT
>ML782329.1:524153-536775 GCA_009831015.1 Picea engelmannii | reverse complement strand
ATATTGAAAAAACCAAAAGAAAGTGTGAAATAGAAAAATTTATACACAATGTTTAAAAAAAATTAAAACTGTTCATATTTTATAATTTTAAAACATTAAAATATATATATTTTTTAAACTTAACAAAAACACTTATACAAAATTTTTATTTCAAAACTAAATAAGACATAAATAAAAATTGTTTGAAAAAACATTTTAAAAATAACTTGTATGAATTTGGGCATCGGGGGTGATTCCCGACATTGCCCTAGCCCCCACGGGCTATGTCTTGGCCTGGCGAGACCAGACCTTAGCTTGTGGGGGCTGGGGTGATATCAGGCATCGCCCCCCACAACACCCATGGCGCCCAGCCAACCCGTGCGCCAGGCCTTAGCCCATGGGGGTTGGGGCAATGTCATACATCGCCCCCCACGACACTGATGATGCCCAACTAACCCGATTTGTTAATATGTTTTTAATATTTTTATTTTAGATATTTTTTATTGAATTTGTTTCAGTATTTGGTGATTTTGAAGGTTTTTTTTATTTGTTTTTTTGACGTTTTTAAGGCATTTTAATGATTCATTTCTACAAAAATTCTATATATATTTTTTTAAATTATTGTTTTTTTTAAGAAATTTTAAAATTTTTTTCATTTATTTTTAGTTATGTTTCTTTTCACCCTTTTTTTTAATTTTTTTTTATTGAATTTTGAATATATATTTTTAAATGTGCTATTTTTTTCATTTGAAAAAAAATAAAAATTGTGAAGACTTTTTCCTTTCTATTTATCTATTTTTTAATGTAAATTTTTTTAAAAATGAAGAAATTGTAAATAAATTTTCAAGTGACCATTTTGGGTCCAATTTTGAGTTGTTTATTTGCATAGGGATTTGTTGTCATGGATGAGTTTAGGAGCTAAATTTCTCTCATGGGCTAATTTTCCATGTTGTTTCCCAAAAAAATATTCACTATTCAAAAAATGATTCGCCCAAATTATAAAGGATAAAATTATTTTACCTTTAAAATCACCAAACTTTTAAAAAAAAACTATAGAAAATCCTTAGAAATTTGAATATTTTTACAAAAATATCGTCAAACATTTTATAGTTGGAATATGAAGAATTAGTAAGATTTTCCAAGGTTTCTGCATTTTTAAATAAATTTTCATCCTTAAAATCATTCTTGTTTATTGTCAAGGCCAAAATTTCAATTAGGTCATAAATATCTATAATTTTAATGTTAGAAAAAAAAAAAATTAGATAGTATCACTTTTTTATTTAGGTGTTGATTTTAAGGTTTTTATGATCATCTATATGAGGTTTTAAGGCCATGCTTGAAAAAAGTTGTAATTTTAACCCATGATAGAAAAATGGTGGTACCGGTAGCACCACTTTTTGATTTGGGGGTTGATTTTCATTTTTTTTATGCAAAAATATGGGTTGTAAGGGCTAGAGTTCGCATTTTGAGGTCACAGTTCTCGTTAAGTTGGTATCTTTGTTGTTGGTGAAGAGTCTCAATACATCATTCATCAACCTCATGAAATTTGTTGATACATTTGTTAAGCCAAAGGGCATGACCAGGAATTCTGTGATACCTTCTTTAGATTTGAAAGTTGTCTTCCATACATTAGTCGGTTCGATGAGAATCTGGTGGTAGCCAAACTTTAGGTCAATCTTGCTAAAGAAATTCCCCCCCCCTTGATTTGGTCAAGAAGGTCATCAATTCGGGGAATTAGGTATCGATTCTTGACTGTGATTTTGTTTAATGCTCTGTAATTAATGCAAAGCCACGAGGTCCCATATTTCTTATACACTAGTACAATCAGGCTTCCACAAGGGAAGGAGATAGGTCAGATGTGCCCCTTTTAAAGCAACTCTTGGATATGATGCTTGATTTCATTATTTTCCATCAGCGGGCGATGATACACTGGTCCATTAGGAAGATATGCATCAAGGGTTATATCAATCGAATGTTTGACTTCGCAATGGGTCAGTACCCTGGTGGGTGAGGAGAAGATGTCTCTATACTATTCCACAATCTCGTCCACTTGCTTCTGCTGCAAAGAGAGGCTCTGTGTAGAGGTCACAGATGTGGCAATGAACTTCTTCTCATTACAAGCACATATCACAAAGAAGATGAACTTACCAATATGTGAAATGACCTTATTGCATTGCTTAGCAGAGATTAAAGAAAGAATGGTAGGCGACGCTACCTTTGGTATCCTGTACAATTGTATACCCAGAGTAATAATAACATTGTGGGGTCTAGACTCATACATAACATGTTGCATCCACAAATATGGCTAGCCTAAAAGAACATCACAAACTTCAAGGGGATAAATATCACACAATACCTCATATTTAAAGGGCTTGATGTCATAGGGAAGACAAAATTGTTGGCGAACGCAAAGATCTCTTCCTTGGAGAAGCCAACCAATGGTGTAGAGATGTAGGTGCAGTGTCATAAATGAAATGAAGTGGAGCCCTTTTTACCCAAATCTGTGAGTGAAATAGGTGTTCCTCTTCCTCTAGTTTTTTTGGTTCACTTGGATGGAATTTGGTGGTAGCGACAGTGGCACTGGGTTCGACATCAATAATCTGCTTCCCTCTTTCTAGATTTTATTCGGAGTCAGAATATTCCTCTGACTCGAAATATTTTAGCTTGACCACCAGTGACTGCTTGGAGCGACATTCTTCAGTGTTGTGCCAAGGGATTTTATGGTATTCACACCACTTTCCCATGTCCTTATTTGAATTCTCATTACCCTTCTTGGGTTATGGCTTGGACTGATTGTCCTAAGAGTGGCCATATTTTCCCTTTCTCTTGTTTTTTGGGTTGGGGCCACCTTTTCCCTACTTGGTTTGTGAGTAGTTTGCAGATCCAAACTCTCTCCTCTTCTGCTCGATCTTGATAGCATATCTATAAGATGCACCTAATGATGCGATGTCCATAAACTCCATTTTTGTTTAAATGTATCTATGCATACAACCATGGTATTTTAGCACTAGATGTCATTCAAAGTATTTGATATCCAATTTGGTGTGCAGGGTATGGAAAATATTGATGAAATCGGGTACTATTTGGTCACTTTCATGATGCAGCGTGGTCCATCTTGTGTACTGGTCCTCGTAGATTCCAACATGTTACTATTTCTCTTTAATGGCATCCCTAAAGTAATCCCATGTGGTGCCAACCACAAATATCATAGATTCCTCTATGGCCCTTTGCTCAGAGTAAGTATCCCACAAATATTTAACATGGGGGATGACCTTGAGGAGTGCAAAAGTAATCTTTTAACTATCGGAAAAACTATGGACTGAAAAATACCCTTCAAGAATATTCAACCATTTATCTTCACATTTTGCATCTATGAGTCCTTCAAATAATGGAATATCAAAAGTTACTTCTACCTTAAAGGGGGTTGTGTGGTCACTTGATGAAGATGTGTCTCCCGTGGGAAGTCATTGAAGGGTCTGTGAAAATTTGTCCATCATTTTTTTTCTTTGTCGCGCAAGGGATTCCTCGAGCAACAATTTAAAAGGATCTCCTTCCCCATCACCTTTCTTCTCAACCCCCATGAGTTTTTGTCGGGATTGGCGCGATCGATCTTGCAATGGATCGACTAGTTCAAGTCCTAACTTCTTGTACCTAGATCTTGTCGGGGACATGCACAAAGAAAAACATATGAAGAGAAGACTGCTCTGATACCACTAATCCGGATTTATGAAAAAATGAAATGAATAATAGATTGAATACAATAACATATAGATATGGATAACAACAATAGATATCCAGTGAACAATAACTTCTATTGAATAAAGAAAATGGGTTGAAACTATAAAATTGTGGAACTGAAAACAACTTGCTCAAATGGTGGTAGCTATCTCTGAGAAGAGATGTGGCTGCTACGTGCATTTGTCTAAGCAGAATGAATACAATGAGGCTCTAGAGGCCCTTTTAACATTACTCATGAATGTATAGTAGAATCGATAGAAAGAGTGAACACAAGGACCTCTGCAACTTTAGGGTTTCTCCATGCTCCCGAATCCCACCTGCCCTAACCTTCTCTGACTCCCCAGGAATCTGTTGATTGCCTCAGCCCTACAACATTGACCAACTTATAAGTATGGGCATTGTCGAGGGGGCGAAGGCCCCCTCCTATCGAAAGATCACCGCCAACGATCCGGAGAACTCGTGAGCGCGCCGACCTTCCTTTGAGCCGCCATTGCACTTATGAGATCAATATATACAGGAAGAAATGGATATAATCAAGGAATCAAACACGGATGCCGAGTCCTCGCATGCAAAATCAACTCGGGTCTAGATACCTGACAAATGTATCCCTCAAGCCTTGATTATGCCCAGGTATGTCATCAAAACCACAAGGATAGGGGAGCATACACAGTTCATGCGAGACCATGCCCTCATAGGAAAATTTCTAGGTATCTGGCCCTCAGAAAAGGACCTATCTCAATGGATAAAGGCATGGTGGAACCCCAAGGGAGACTATGATCTTCATCTAAGATCCAAAGGTTTATTTACAATAATATTCTACAACCTGGAGGACAAGGATCAGATCTTTGAAAGGGGACCATACTTCTACAACTCGGCTAGCCTCTACCTACGCTTCTGCCCAAAAAAGGAAAACTTTGCATATGCACCATTATGGATTCCCCTCTACTCCCTGGCCCAAGAGTTTTGGTTCGATGAAATTTTACTAGGCATAGACAATACCCCTGGTAAATATGTCAAATATTCTGAAGCTACTAAGAAAAGAAAATACACCTCTTATGCTAGGATATGTGTCGACATGAACATCTCCAAAGCTCTGCCAGGAACATTTACTTTAGAATACCAATATGAGGAATGGCCCCAAACCATAGACTATGAACACATCCCTTTCATATGTCTACAATTCCATGAACACATCCCTTTCATATGTCTAAAATTCCATGAACACATCCCTTTCATATGTCTAAAATGCCATGAACATGGACACCTTTTCACAGACTTCCCTCTCAACACCCACCCCAAGAAGGAAGCTGAAGAAAAACCAAAGGAAGGATTCACTCAAGTTCAAAACCAAAGAAGACAAGCACAGAAGAAGCCCGCAACCAATAGCGGAAGAAAGAACCCAAATAATAACTCATTTGAAGCCCTTAACTTCCTCCCAGAGGAAAAAGAGGTGGAAAACCCCCACAAGACTGCAAGAACATAACCCAACAAGCACAAGGAAGACTAGTTGGTACAAGAATATCAAACCCAAACAAAACAAGAAAATCCAAAAACTTACCCAGCTTCATGGAAAGCACCAGAAAGAGAGGAAGATATAGCCATGGAAATGGATGAGCAGGATCTAGCAGAAATCGACCTAGACAGGTTAGAGGAAGCACTCAACAAGAAGGATCTCCAAACGTTACCAAAGGACCAACTCATGAAATTTCACATAGTATTTCTCAACTCATCAGTAGGAGCTACATCTAGGTTGGGGATCAGCACAGACCCAAACCCAGATCCAAGAAAACAACCAAAAGAAAACAAACGAAGGGGTAGAAAATCGACTCATCAGCTAGTAAGGGAGGTGAGAAATTACATGATCAACTCGTGACAGATCCACAGGCTCTCGGAGAGCTCCTTTTCCCACCCACCAAATTTTTAACTATGAAGATCCTCACCTGGAATATCAGAGGCCTAAATGGAATATTGAAACAAAGGATTCTTCGAAACTGCATCAAAATGGAAGACCCTGATATATTCCTGATTCAAGAGACAAAATGTGCAGGGAAAACTTCAGAAGATATCATCAAAAGATGTTGGCGCAACTGTGAATCCTATCAAATAGACTCCAAAGGGGCTTCAGAAGGCTTGGCCATCCTATGCAATCCTGCTATAGTCATCCTTGATCAAGGCCTCTCCACCCCATGCACCATCATAATGCACTACAAAGCCATTGGCTTGGACAAGGAGGGAATGATCAAAAATGCCTATGGACCATAGAACAACCAAGACAAAGACCTCTTTCTTCAGAGTATAGCTTACCTAGGTTCTTTAGCAGAAGGCAAGTGATGGATAATAGGGGGCAACTTCAACATGATCCTCATGCTGGAGGAGAAATGAGGGGGGGGAACGCCTGGAGCAGGATAGTGCAAAATTCCAGGAACTCATTGAAAGCCTCATATTGGTATATATTGAGAATGGTAACGACACCTACACTTGGACCAACAAAATATCAGGTCACCAACAAATATCATGCAGGCTTGATCGCTTCCTCATTTCGGAAAATATCCTTCTGGAAGGCCCCATAGCAGAGTCCAACATCCTCCAGAAGGCAGGCTCGGACCACTGTCTTGTTCATCTTTGGGTTGACACTATTTCTACCCTGAAGCTTAAAGCCTTAAGATTTGAGAAATTTTGGCTTTCCCATACAGACTTACAGAAGCTAGCTCATCACTGGTGGAGCACTGCGGAAACTCAAAAAGGCACTAAAATGTATTGCTTCCAACAAAAACCCAAATATTTCAAACAACAGTTATGGAAATGGAACAAAGAGGTCTTTGGGAACATTTTCCAGGAAAGGAAAATGTTGGAACAAAAACTAGATAACCTTCAGGGACAAATCATTTAGGAAGGATATACAATCACTCAACATCTTGAGGAGAAGTAACTCAAAAGGAAACTAGAAGAAAGACACAAGAAGGAAGAGATCCTATGGACACACAAATCTTGGCTTCAATGGCTCAATGAGGGAGAGAAAAACACCAAATTCTTCCACCGCTCCATGATCCACAGATGCCTCATCAATCGTATCACAAAGTTGGATGACCCGCAAGGCAACACCCTGTTAACTCATTAGGAAATAATGCACGAAATAACAGATTTCTACAAGGATCTTCTCTCAAAACCCAATATGGACCGCACCTCAGCAATAGAGCGGGTGACCAAAAATATCCCAACTATAATCACCCAAGAACATAATGAGGCTCTCATGACACCGATAACGCAAGATGAAGTGGATCAGGCCATTCAAGAGATACCCATAGGCAAAGCTCCACATCCAGATAGCTTCACAATATAATTCTTCCACTCCTGTTGGCCTATGTTAAGGGAGGAATTCTGGCAGTTGGTGGAGGAATCTCGTATCTCAGGCAAAGTTCTTCCAACACTAAATTCCACTTTCCTAACTCTTATTCCCAAATAAGAAAGGGTCACAAATCCAAAGAAATTCAGACCCATATCGCTTTGCAATGTGATCTACAAAATCATCTCCATGGTCATAGCTCTAAGACTTAAACCAATTCTCCCATTCATCATCTCCAAGGAGAAATTAGGATATGTTGAAGGGAGGAAAATCATGGACAGCGTCATTCTTTTCCATGAAATCATTCACTTTCTCAAAAGTACTCACACTCCAGGTATGATACTAAAACTTGACCTTTCAAAAGATTTTGACAAATTGAGCTACCAATACATGAAAGCTCTCCTATCGAATTTTGGTTTCAACAAGGATTGCATCTCCTGGATAATGAACCTCATTTCCTCAACCTTTTTCTTGATCCTCATCAATGGTGTCCCCTCCCAACCCTTCTCCCCCTCAAGAGGAATAAGGCAAGGTGACCCTCTCTCCCCTTTCCTTTTTGTCATAATGGTTGAAGGTCTAGGTCGCTATATCAAGGCCTCAATTCAAAATGGATCCCTCCAAGGCCTCCCCCTTCATGCAAGAAGCAACCAAAATAAGTTCCATCCTCTCTGACTTCAGCGAAGCCTCCAAAACCACCTTCCATCTAGCCAAATCACAACTCTTCTTTTTTAATGCTCCGACAGCAATCCAACAACAACTTTCTCAACTTTTGAATACCCCTATTTTCACTCTACCCTCTCGCTACCTAGGACTCCCTCTCTCTGACTCGGCAGCCAAAAACATCTCCTGGGACTCCCTCCTACTTTCCTTCACCAACCGTCTCAGCAACTGAACCTTTCTCTCCCTCAACCTTCCATCCAGATTGGTTCTCTTAAAGTTAGTCCTCCAAGCCATCCTAGGTTACCTCTTCTCAACCCTAGCTACCCCCCAATTAGTCATAAATAAAATAAGGAATTTGAAAAGAAAATTTCTATGGCATGGCCACAAACCGAACAAAAAATGGGCCCTTTTTAGCCGGGACAAGGTCTACAAGCCAAAATCCTCAGGTGGTCTGGGCCTTCGGGACCCTGGAAAATTAAACAACACCATGGGAGAAAGAATTTGGTGGAGATGGCTCAAAACACCATCAGAGATCTGGGCAAAACTTTGGAAATGAAAATATGCCCAAAAAATGCATCAAAATCAACTCATAAGAATGCAGGGGCAAATCCAAGGCTCCAACATATGGAATGTGGCCTGGAAAAACCGACCACTCATACAGGAACATGCCTTATGGGAAGTTCGCAATGGTCAGAATGCCCTATTATGGACGCACTCCTAGCAGCAACTGCCACCCCTATAACTGGATGAAAATATACAATCCTATGAAAATCACATTCAAGATCTGGCCACTCTCAAAGTGGCAGACTTGTGGATGGATACCCCCAACAGCTCTCCCTGGCGAAGCTGGAATTCTATTCATCATGAACTCCAAGTGGCAATGGACTGTGACATGCAACACTGGAAACAAGCTACAACCCAAAGGCGAATCCGAAAAATCACAGACCAAGACATTCTCAGATGGGGATACACCCCTCATGGAATCTTCACTCTTAACGAGGGATACACTCTTCCGGAGAAACTCCATAACCTTCAAAAATATAGCATCTCGACAACAATATGGAAATAAAAAATCTAGCCCAAAATCTCTACTTTCCTCTGGATTCTACTTCAGAACAAGATCTTGACCTGGGACAATCTTCAAAAATGAGGCTTCATCGACCCCTCAATCTACCAACTCTTCCATATCCATGCAGAAACCATGGAGAACCTCCTAGATAACTATCCACTTAGTGAGAACATATGGAACCAAGCCACCCAGTTCTTTAGAAAAAATAGATGAGTTTAAAACAACATCATAAGAACCATTAGGGATTGGGGCCCTGGTCCCTTCAAAATTCCTATCCTGAATAGAACCTGGAAACTCTTACCAGGCTTCTTATTTTTGAAACTATGGAAAGATAGAAACAAAAGAATATTTCACTCCTATCCTTCTCGTCCCTCCCTTCTCTGGAACAAAATCCTTTTGCATCTCTAGGAAACACTTTAGCTGCATTCATGGACCAAGGCTGACTTCCCAAATGACCCAGGAAAGCTCTCGCTCCTCAACACCTGGGACTTCTCTTTATCACTTTCTACCCCTCCACAATAGCCCCCCCTTTATTCAAAATCCCTTATTCCCTCTAAGTGGCTCCCCCCCTCGTAAGACTTCCACAAGGTCAACTTTGATGGCGCATCAAAAGGAAATCCATGACACTCGGGCTATGGTGGTGTGCTCATAAGAAACAACATTGGCCAAATTCAAAGCCTCATCATTGAAAATCTCGGATATGATACCAAAAATGCTGCAGAGCTTTGGGGTCTTGTCAAAGGAGTGCAATTAGCACTAGAGATCAAAACCTCACCTTCCTGATCATTGAACGAGGCTCCAAAATCATAATAGACCTAGCAACAAAAATTTTGAATGGCTGAGATCCAGGGAAAATCACACCCAACTGGCACCTCCTTAGTCCTATTTACATCTTCCATGCTCTGCTTAGACCCTCTCTAACTCTAACCCCTTCACACATTTGTAGAAGTGCAAACAAAGTTGCGGAAAGATTGGCCAATGCAGGGGTTGATTTTATGCAACAGATCATCCTCCATGATTCCAGGTAGTCCCGATGCTCTCCCCTTTGGCTCCAATGCAAGGAGATTTCTCATATGGATGTCCCTATTCCATACATGAATCCACCTTCGTCAACTTAGCTTCTCCTCAAAGTTAGAAATGATCATAAGCTGAGAAGTGAATGCAGAAAAGAACAAGTTGGAAGTTGATTAAGGAATTTCGACAATCGGGAGTCAGAAGCACGGAGGTTGTTGCCTCCCAAATTCGCAAATTCATGAGAAGAGTGAGAGGATCTGGACCATTGAAGCTTGAAGTGATGTGGATTGTTGTTCTGGTCCCATTGACCTGATGCGAGAGAATCTTGGGTACTTGGGTTTCAGGAGTTTGGAGCATGGAGGGGGTTGTTTTCCCAAGTCATGAAATCGCAAAATGCGAAGGTGGATCTGGATCATCAGTGCTAAAGAATATTACAATCATTGATCTGGTCCCATAGATCTGACGCGAGCATACATCCGGAATTCGAGTTTCGGGAATTTGGAGCATAGAGAGGGTTGTATGCCCAAATCATGAAATCATGAAATGTGAAGGCGAATATGGATCGTCAGTGCTAAAGGCGATAACAACCGTCGATCTAGTCCCATAGATTTGATGCGAGCTTATATTAGGAATTTAGGTTTCAGGAATATGGAGCATAGAGGGGGTTGTAGGCCCAAGTTGCGAAATGCGAAATCGCGAAATGCGAAATCCTGAAATGTGAAATCATGAAATGTGAAGGAGCATTTAGACCATCGGTGCTAAAGGAGATCACAACCATCGATATGGTCCCATAAATCTAAAGTGAGCTTACATCGGGAATTTGGGTTTTGGGAATTTGGAGCATAAAGGGGGTTGTATGCCCAAGTCACAAAATTGTGAAGTGCAAGGGCAGCTCTGGACCGTTGGTGCTAGAGGGAACCTCAACCATTGATCTGATCCCATGGATCTGATGCGAGAAAATTTCGGGAACTTGGGTTTCAAGAGATCGGAGCATGAAGGGAGCTACACCCCCAAGTCGTGAAACGCGAAATCATGAAACTCAAAAGTGAATTTGGACCATTCGTGCTAGAGGATATCTAAATCGTCGATCTGGTCCCTTGGATTGGACGAGAGGAGATTTTGGGAACTCAGCTATCGGGAGTTCAAAGCATGGAGGCTGCTGTCAGCCCAAGATGTGAAATTGCAAAATACGAAAGAGGATATGGATTGTTAGTGCTCGAGAAGATATGAACCGGAAATCTGGACAAGACATGAAGTTGCAAAATTGAGAAGGAGATCAGAACTGTCGACCCAACCCCATTGATCTTAGGCAATTTTGTAAACTGATAAGGTTCAGGCATTTTTGTAAGCAGATAGAATGTGTGCGTCTCTATAAGTAGATAAGTTGCAGGCATATTTATAAGAAGACAGGTTGCAAGCATCTTTGCAAGCAGATAGGCTGCAAGCATCTCTGTAAGTAGATAGGATGCAGGTCTTTGTAAGCTCTCAGTTGGATTTAATTTAAGGACCCACTTTTTTACTCACAAAAAAAACATTACTCATGAATGTCAAAACCCTAGACATCCAAAAACCTAACCCTAGGAGCTGAAATGCTAAATTTATGTGAGCGTCGATGGGTAAGTTGGTACCTCAACTTCCCAGAGATGTAACCTTTGGATATGACCTACGTTTTAAGCATGTGATATCTTGTTGGAAAGGTATTTTTGAGAAGTTCAAATTATTCCATCAACCTCTGACTTTGTTTATAGTTTGAATGTGGAAAGCTAAAAACACATAGTTTAGGGCCCCAAAATGGCCTTGGAAGTGTAGAAATATCTATTGACATGAAAAGTTCCAAAATAAGCCAGTTGGAATAGGTGGGCAGCCACCAATATCCACCTGGATGTTGTGTAGGGCTTCAAGATAGCCCCAAAAGTGCAGAACCCACAATTATGAAGAAATGTCATCATTACAGAGAAACATGTTGAACTAAAAACTGTCAAGCTTAGCCAGTTGGAATAGGTAGTTGGCCACCAATAGTCACCTAGATCATTTGGTCACATAGGGTTTTTCTCTGGATTTGTTGGATGTTTAGGGTTTGATGTATGGTCAAATCGGGTTCATATTGGTGGCTATTGGTGTCTAATCTCTTCCTCATCTCAGAAGGGGTTTTGGGATAGATCTTTGAGGTCCTTGCTAAAGGCATGCAATGTTTGTGTAGATGGCACTTTGAGGTCCTTATTGGGGGCGTGCAACTTTCTGGTTTCTCCTTTTCTGGTGTTCGAAGGGGTCTTCGTTGATGTCGAGGCTTACTGTTTCTCTTGATGTGGGAGCTTCATACTGCTCTGACCTGGTCCTTTCATTGTTCATAGTTTCTCTCTGGCATCTACTCCTCTAGCGGGTTTTTCTTGGAGGTTTTTATTTTATTTTCTAGAGTCCTTCATGGCACGACTCCTTGTGCTTCAGTTGTCTTTTTCTGATTTATATCAGGTTGTTCTCAACTCATTCTATTGTACTTTTCTTTGTGGATTATTAGTTAGTTTTTGGGCCCCCTCGGGCTTCTATTTTATGCTCACGTTACCAATGATTGGATTGTGCTTAAAGTACCTACACAATGTAATTTGGTTCTCTTTGGATGAATAGAATTACGTTTTCTTTTGTGGATATATATATATATATATATATATATTCTTTATTTTTTCATTTTTTTAATGAAATTTTATATTTAATTTTTTTTTTTAAGTTTTTTGATAATTTTTTTTATCCCGTAATTGAAGTTTTTTTTTCTTCTTTTTTTTTTAAATTTTGTATTAAAATTTTTATTTTAGGTGTTATAGTTT
>ML782329.1:510285-523674 GCA_009831015.1 Picea engelmannii | reverse complement strand
TTTTGAATAAATTTTTTAATGTGTTTTTTCTTTCATTTAAAAGAAAAATATTGGCGAAGATTTTGTCCTTTCTATTTTTTTAATCTAAATTAAGAAAAAAAAATTGTAAATAAATTTTTAAGTGACCATTTGGGGTTCAATTTTGGGTTTTTTATTTGCATAGGGATCTGTTGTTAATAACACAATTTCAATTAGGTTGTAAAGAGCTAAAATTTTAATTTAGCATCACTTTTTGATTCAAGTGTTGATTTTAATGTTTTTTTGAGCAACTATATGAGTTTTGAAGTCCATGCTTCAAATATGTTGTAATTTTAACCCCGTTAGAAAAAATGGTGCTACTAGTAGCACCACTTTTTGATTTGGGGGTTGATTTTCATGTTTTTTATGCAAAAACATGGGTTTTAAGGGATGTAACTCTCGTTTTGAGGTCACAGTTCTCGTTAAGTCAATAACTTTGTTGTTCTTTTTTTATAGGCCAAAAACATGCATGCAATATGAAGAATATAAGAAAATTAATTCTTAATAGTTATTGTTCATGAATGGTTGTGACGCAGCCGCGCTAACCCGACGCGCCTGCTCTCAACAGGACCTTCTTTCCTCTCGGCCCGAAGACTGTCAATGCTCTTCTATCTCCCAATCGGAAGATCTGCACCCACAGTTATCGTCTCGCGATCCTCTTTACTTACTTATCGGAGGATCGAAACTTCGCGCTTCACAAGTTCTCTATTGACCAACTAGGCTCTCGAATCCCCGAGACCCGACGCGCCAGTCGACGCTGACTTCGTTCTTTCCCTTATCGGAGCTTTGCTCCTTCGTGTCTTCACGAATTTTGACACAAATGGCTTGGGGTTTCAACCTCTGATGCGCGAGACGCCGAGATGCCGAATCGCGATCTCGCTTCCTCGCGTCTTCGCCATTCGCGAGCTCAACTGATTCCTACCTCAACTCCCGATAACCGAGACGCCGAACTTCTGATGGTTCCTGCCACCTATCTTCCACTATCATCTGTGGCCCACACTGCTTACGTAACTGTCGGACTATCGCCTCTCGCACTCTCGCGACTTCCGTTACGTAAAAGTGGAGTCTTACCTCA
This sequence comes from Picea engelmannii, assembly GCA_009831015.1. Classification (NCBI taxonomy): domain Eukaryota; kingdom Viridiplantae; phylum Streptophyta; class Pinopsida; order Pinales; family Pinaceae; genus Picea; species Picea engelmannii. The sequence continues at coordinate 522,581 of ML782329.1, read as the reverse complement.
CAAACTCCCGATATGCTGATCCATGAGTAGAACCCACGCTCCTCGTGATCCCTATCGATAGCTCCTTCCCTTTTGAGCTTCGAACTTCTTCCACTCCTGCAATGTAGCCTTCTCACACCTCCGTAAGATCCAATGGTCCTCGGAGCTTCGCGAAATCTCCTTGGAGAAATTCGTCCGTCCGTTTCTTCCTCGTCAAATCCACGAAACGATGAACCGTTCTTTCACAGAACTCGTCACCTTGCGCGCAACCTTGCGGCGTTCCTTGCAACCTTCAAGGCACAAGTTTGTTTATCCCGTCCCTCGACGAACTCAAAGGTCTATCCTTCCTGATATTTTCTCCCAACTTTCGAGTCCCTTCCGGAAACTCCTTGCACGCACTTCTTGCGGTAAATCTTCAAACACCACTAAGTGTTGAAGTCTTCGATCCTGCGCACTCCTGCAGCAGAAATCTTTCTATCCCCTTTGCTTAGAATCGCAACTTTGAGTCTTCGTCCATCCTGTGCACACCTTGCACGGCTCCGGTGCCAATTCTTCACTTCTGAGAACTTAGAACAAAAGTTACCCCTACTTGAACCCTTCTGTCAACGCACTCCTTGCGGACGATTCGACTGCACTCCTTGTAGGAATTCTCTAGTTCAAGATAGAGAAACGATTGAAACTAACTCCTTGTTCTCACAGACTTCAATTCAACCATGAAATCACATACATAGCATATAAAAGAAAATGTATGACAAGAAGAAAACATTCATGAGCATAATGTCATCAATACACAGAGAATAACACAACCAAGAAATTGAATCAAAGCTTTTTCTATTAATTAAATATCTGTACATGAGTGTTCTTCATACACTTCTCTGCATGCTCTTCTCTTCCTGAATGCTCTCAATGATCCAAAATTATGTTACAATGTACAAAGGAGGGTGTTTATATCCCGTTTCCCTCTCGAGCTCTACGCTATCAAATCTAGAATTAAATTCCTATCTACTGACATTAAATCTATTAAATGCCTCATCTACCTAAGGATGTGAGCTATCCGCTCAAGGTCCATTACAATATACAAAGTGCGCTTCATTAAGTCTATGCATTTAATGTTTGCGCAACAATATCAAGGTGCTTTCAAAAAAGAGATTTGTGTTGGCTTGTCCAACTGTCTCCTGCTCTCGCGCTGGCTCGCTTGACGTGGGCGATGCTCCTGCATCATACTCCCTCACTTGAAAATTTTCATGGGCTCCTGTCCATGAGCTCTTGCACGGTGTGTCCATTCTTTTGTATCACTGCTTCAGTTTCCCAGCTGGCGTCCTCCACTGGGTGATTCTTGAATTTGACCAGATACTCAAAGTATTATTTTCTTCTGGTCTTCTTACCCACTCGCTTATCCAGTATGCATTCCATCTGCGGCTTTTCTGCAATCGGCATCTGATTCTACCACTGGACCCCTGGTTGTTCATTACCTCCAGCTCCTGCTTCCTCAGCCTTATATGGATATAAGTCTGAGACATTGAACATCAGAGATATCCCGATGCCATCTGGCAGCTCAATTTCATAAGCGTTCTCCCCGAATTTCTTCAACACCCTGCATGGTCTGATTTTCTTCATCTTCAATTTGTTATATGTTCCCCTTGGGAAGCTTTCTCTCGTCAGATGTGCTAGAACTAGATCATCAACTTCAAACTGAAGTTGTCTCCGATGCTGATCTGCTCTGCGCTTATACTCCTAATTTGATTTCATCAGTTGCTGCTTCACTTGACTGTGAATTTCTCTCATCGCTTCAGCGAACTCTTCAGCACTAGCGCTGCTAGTAGCAATCTGTCCTGAATCCCTCAATTCAGAAACTCCTCTCGACTGTGTGCCATACACAATCTGAAATGGGATTCTGCCTGTACTCCTGTTCACCGAATCATTATACGCGAACTCTGCCTGTGGAAATACGCTATCCCAGTTGTTGTGGTGTTCAGTCACCAAGCTTCTCAATAAATCTCCCAGACTTCAATTTACTACCTCCGTCTGTCCATCTGTCTGAGGATGATAAGAAGAACTAAATGCCAGATTAGTTCCTAGCTTCTTCCATAGCATCCTCCAAAAATGCCCAATGAACTTAGTATCCCTGTCCGAAACTATGCTTTTCGGCAATCCATGAAGTCTAACGATCTCTTTAAAAAACAAGTTTGTGATGTGTGTCACATCGCTGGTCTTCTGGCATGGTATGAAATGTGCCATCTTCGAAAACCCGTCCAAGAACACAAATATATAATCAACTCCTCTTTGTGTCCTCGACAATCCCAATACAAAATCGATGCTGATCGCCTCCCATGGCCTCTCCGGTATGGGTAATGGCTGATAAAAACCTGCATTTTGCTTTCTCCCTTTTGAATGCTGACAAATCCTGCACCTGTCAACAAACCGTTTGACATCCGCACGCATCCCTGGCCAAAAAAATGCTTCGCTCAACTTTGTGAACGTTTTATCATGACCGAAATGTCTGGCCAATCCGCCATTGTGCTTCTCCTTTAACAAGTTCTCCCTCATGGAACAATTCAGAATACACAGCTGATTGCCTTTGAACAACAATCCTTCTTGAATCATATAATCTATCCAAGGACTCCTATCTCTGAGAACTGGATTCTCAGCTGCTTCGTACGCCTCACCAAAATCTGCATCTCCTGCGTACATGTCCCTGAGATTTTCAAAACCCAAGGTTTTGACTTGAAACTCCTACAGCAAAAAACATTTCCTGCTCAAAGCATCAGCCACTTTGTTAGCAGTACCCGAAATATGTTTGATTACAAATGTGAAATTCTGCATATACTCTACCCATTTAGCATGTTTCTGATTCAACTTCTCCTGTTGAGTCACAAACTGCAATGCATGGTTATCATTGTACAATACAAATTCCTTTGGGATCAAGTAATGCCTCCACTTCTTCAACGCCTGTATGATAGCATAAAATTCTTTGTCATACATGGATTATTTCAGCTTCGCCTCATCAAGCTTCTCACTAAAATATGTAATTGGGCTGTCATCGTGACTCAAAACCGCTCCTATGGCATACCCACTCGCATCACATTTCACTTGAAATGTTTTCTGAAAATCTGGCAACACCAACACTGGTTGCTCTGTGATCTTTCACTTCAACAGATTGAAGCTCTTTTCAGCCTCGATTGTCCAATGAAAAAACTTATGCCGCTTCTTCACTGTGTCCATCATCGCTGCGCTAATTTCACTGAAATTTCTGATGAAACTTCCGGTAGAAACTAGCCAAACCATGGAAGATTCTCACCTTGAACACATTTCTCGGTGATGGCCAATTCTTAATCACTTCCACCTTGTCCGGATCCATCCTCAATTCATTAGCCAAAATAAAAAAACCCAAATAAATAAGTTGTGTCTTCATAAATGAAGATTTCCTCATATTGATCAACAACTTCTCCTACTGTAACTTCCTCATCACAATGGCCAAATGCTTCAAATGTTCAGCCTCTGATTTACTATAAATCAATATGTCGTCCAAATAAACAATGATGAACTTCCCGATGAACTCCCTCAGGACTTCATTCATCAATCTCATAAAAGTACTTGGTGTATTTGTCAAGCCAAACGACATGACTAGCCATTCATACAAACCCTCGTTTGTCTTGAACGTTGTTTTCCACTCATCGCCTTCTCTCATGCGAATTTGGTGGTATCCGCTTTTCAAATCTATCTTTGAAAAATATCTTTCCCCACTCAGGCAATCCATCAGATCATCCATTCTCGGTAGTGGGAACCTATACCTGATGGTTATTTTGTTGATCGCTCTTGAGTCGGTACACATCCTCTAGCCTCCGTCTTTCTTCGGACTAAGCATTGTTGGAACAACACATGGACTCAAGCTTTCCCTGACCAATCCTTTGTCCATCAAATCTTGTACTTGCCTCTTAACCTCTTCATTTTCTTGCAACGTCAGCCTGTACGCGGCCTTATTTGGAAAACTTTCTCCTAGTATGAGGTCTATGTGATGACTCACACTTCTCATCAGTGGTAACGAATGAGGTAATTCGTCCACTATGATGTCAGCGAACTCTTCCAGCAGTTCCTGAACTTCAACTGGTAAATCATCCACTCTTGTGCTAGTCAGAACAATTCTCGGTTTTCTGACCACAAAGAATTGTGGATCTTCCTTCTTCTCCATCTCTAAAAGAAGTTCCTTCCCACTCATGAGGAGTACTGTATTGCTTACTTCCGGCTTCACCTCCTTATCCTTTATCGGAAGCAACATATGGGTTCTCCCATTTTTATCCAGAGTATATGTGTTCATTCTCCCATCATGAATCACATTTCTGTCATATTGCCATGGTCTACCCAGCAATAAATGACATACATCCATGGGAATTACATCACACAGAATCCTATCATTATATCCCCCTATCTTGATGTCAACTAAGAACTATTTGGTGACCTTTACCTGATGTCCCTTCTGTAGCCATGAAACTTTATATGGACTCGGGTGATCAGTTGTCTCCAGTTCTAGTTTCTCCACCATCTCGGTTGAAACGAGATTATCGGTGCTTCCACTGTCCACAATAACCTTGCATACCCTGTCCTTGGTCTTGCAAGGTGTTCTGAACAGTCTGGTCCTTTGGAATAAATTCTCCACCTCCTTCTCGGGTGTCAAAAGGAATTTATGCATCGCAAGCGATCTTCCACCTTCTGCGTCCTCAGTGTCAACATCACGCCTCTGCGCTTCCGTGATGTGAGATTCCCCTGCATCCTTCTTTTTCTCTGGACACTCATATGACTTGTGCCCATTCTTTCCACATGTAAATCATGTGATTACTCCTCCACGACCTCTACCTCGACCTATAGTACGAGGAAGAGTGTTTGCATCAGCATAATCTCCTCGTTGATCATTTTGCTGTCCTCTGGGCTCAACATACGGCTGCCTCTGTGAGGTTCCACCTCTTTCAACCTTACCCTGAGGTTTCTTCCATTCCTCTTTGGGTTTCTGAAATTTGTCCTGGGAAACCTCTTTGCCTCTTGGCTGGCTTCTGCCTCGCCCTCACTGTCCTTGCTTTCGACTCAGCTTCTCTTCAGCTTTCAGAGCCAATTGGTAAGCATATTCCACCGTTAGGATGGTTAGCATGCTCAGCTCATCCTGAATGTCATATCTCAGACCATTCAGATATCTCGCAACTTTCTCATCATCACTCTCCCGATGACCTGCTCTGATGTTCAGTCGATAGAATTCCTCGGTGTATTCTTTCACTGTCATCAGCTACTGTCTCAGGTTCTGCATTCGCCTGAACAGTGTGATTTGATTGTCCCTTGGGATGAACTTTGCCTTCATCTTCACGATCATCCGATCCCAACTTTTGATCTTCTCCTTTCCCTTGCAGTGTCTGTCAACTTGTAGCTCGTCCCACCACAATGCTTCATGTCCTTTCAAGCGCGTAACTGCATGCTTGACTTTCTTATCTTCTTCCACATCTTCATAATCGAAGTATGTGTCAAGAGCTCTAATCCAATCTAGCAGCTCTTCTGCATCTAGATTCCCCTCGTAGACTGGAATGTCCATTTTCTCCTTCGCACCCATCCTTGCGATGGATTTGATCAACCGCTCGGTTGATGCATCTTCTGCTGTGACCTCTTCTTCATGTCCAGCTTCCTTTTCAACCTCGGAGTCACTAAGATCCCCAACACCAACTCCGCATCTTTGTGTTGTCTCCATCTCCTCGAGTCTTGCTCAGAGATCTCTCATATGCCGTTCCATTTTTGGATTTCTTGCTGGCCTACCTCTTCTTCGCACCTCCCTATCTTCTGGGTCTGGTGACTGTCTTTATCTTCTGGGTGGCATGGTGAATCTCTTTCTTTACTACAGAAAGGAAAGATATTCTCTCTCTGATACCACTCTGACGCAGCCGCGCTAACCTAACGCGCCTGCTCTCACCAGGACCTTCTTTCCTCTCGGCCCGAAGAGCGTCAATTCTCTTCTATCTCCCAATCGGAAGATTTTCACCCACAGTTCTCATCTCGCGATCCTCTTTACTTACTTATCGGAGGATCGGAAGTTCGTGCTTTGTGATTTCTCTATTGACCAACTAGGCTCTCGAATCCCCGAGACCCGACGCGCCAGTCGACGCTGACTTCGTTCTTTCCCTTATCGGAGCTTTGTTCCTTCATGTCTTCGCGACTTTCGACACAAAGGGCTTGGGGTTTCAACCTCCGATGCGTGCGATGCCGAGACGCCGAATCGCGATCTCGCTTCCTCGCATTTTCGCCACTCGCAAGCTCAAATGATTCCTACCTCGACTCCCGATAACCGAGACGCCAAACTTCCGATGGTTCCTGCCACCTGTCTTCCACTATCATCTGTGGCCCACACTGCTTACGTAACTATCGGACTATCGCCTCTCGCACTCTCGCGACTTCCGTTATGTAAAATTGGAGTCGTACCTCATGAACTCCCGATATGTCGATCCACGAGTAGAACCCACGCTCCTCGTGATCCCGATTGAAAGCTCATGCCCTTCTAAGCTTCGAACTTCTTCCACTCCTACACTATAGCCTTCTCGCACCTCCGCAAGATCCAATGGTCCTCGGAGCTTCACGAAATATCCTTGGTGAAATTCGTCCGTTCGTTTCTTCATCGTCAAATCCAAGAAACGACGAGTCGTTCTTTCACAGAACTCGTCGCCTTGCGCGCAACCCTGCGGCGTTCCTTGCAACCTTCAAGGCACAAGTTTGTTTATCCCATCCCTCGACGAACTCGAAGGTCTATCCTTCCTGAGCTTTTCTCCCAGCTTTCGAGTCCCTTCCGGAAACTCCTTGCACGCACTCCTTGCGGCAAATATTCAAACACAACTAAGTGTTGAAGTCTTTGATCCTGCACACTCTTGCAGCAGAAATATTTCTATCCCCTTTGCTCAGAATCGCAACTTTGAGTCTTCGTCCAGCCTGCGCATGCCTTGCATGGCTCCGGTGCCAATTCTTCACTTCTGAGAACTTAGAACAAAAGTTACCCCTACTTGAACCCTCTGTCAACGCACTCCTTGCGGACGATTTGACTGCACTCCTTGCAGGAATTCTCTGGTTCAAGATAGAGAAACGATTGAAACTAACTCCTTGTTCTCACAGACTTCAATTCAACCATGAAATCACATACATATCATATAAAATCAAATGTATGACAAGAAGCAAACATTCATGAGCATAATGTCATCAATACACAGAGAATAACACAACCATGGAATTGAATCAAAGATTTTTCTATTAATTCAATATCTATACATGAGTGTTCTTCATACACTTCTTTGCATGCTCTTCTCTTCCTGAATGCTCTCAATGATCCAGAATTATGTTACAATGTACAAAGGAGGGTGTCTATATCCCATTTCCCTCTCAAGCTCTACGCTATCAAATCTAGAATTAAATTCCTATCTACTGACATTAAATCTATTAAATGCCTCATATACCTAAGGACGTGAGCTATCCGCTCAAGGTCCATTACAATATACAAAGTGCGCTTCATTAAGTCTATGCATTTAATGTTTGCGCAAAAATATCAAGGTGCTTTCAAAAAAGAGATTTGTGTTGGCTTGTCCAGCTGTCTCCTGCTCTCGCGCTGGCGCGCTTGACGTGGGCGATGCTCCTGCATCAGGTTGCATGCTGTGAGACAAAAAATTACTACTTCAGTGCCAAATAACCAAACACTTAGGTTATCATAGTCACCTCTAGGACTCATAAACTATGAATTGAAATGCAAACTATAGAAAAAAAATGTAAATATTAATATGGGGAATGTTTAATCTATTAATTGATATGGGCCTATTTTTCATAGTTTTTTTTTGATAAACCAAAGACATCATCCCTAATAAGTTTTCTAAGTCTCGTAGCAATGTATGGTGCCAATACCATGGCATGGACCAAATATAGGGAATCATTGTCCTATGAGTGGGATATGTGTACGATCTCAACAACTGGCAAAACATGGATGGGTTTCATATCCCAATCTATTGTTCTAAGATGAAAACTAGGGATATATATATATATCCATAACATTTCTTTTAGGCCTTATGGTCCCTACAAAGGGCCTCAAACCACCATAAAACCCTTGTAGAGATAATGTTTGTAATGTGATTAGGATACAAATATAATATCCATGGGCCATCCATAGGGATATGAATCATGATAGAGAACATATAAAGGTAATATTTAGTGTTTTGTGGTAGATGGACATAATTCTAACTGTTTTCAAATTATGAATGAGTCTCGTTAATTAAAGCATGGTTAAAGGATAAATCATAATGAATTAGTCACTAACATTTACTTTTAGGACTCACAAGTAATGCATGTAGTCTTAAATCATCACAAAGGTCCTAAAAATTAAAAACCATCTTACAAGTGAGATACAGGAATTATTTTGATGATTGGTGGATCATATACGAGTCTTGACTCCAAATTTATGGTTTGGTTTTGCAAATCCAGGAAATTAAGCTTAAATAATTGCTTTTAGGGCTTAATGGAGATGCATAGGGCCCTAAACCAACACAAAGGCCCAATAAAGAGAATTATTGGCCTAAATGTTTGAAATGCGAATAATTTTAATGTTTGGCATAACATTGGTCACATAGGTTAGAATATGCTTTCAGTATGAAAAAATAGGGCACACGGGATTCACCTTGTTGACCAATATCTTATCACATTCATTCATAAAGGGTAGTTTTAAATTGTGAAAAATAGATTCAACATATTGTAGGTATTGTGGCGGGAGGATGCAGGGTACGAGTGGGTTTATAGGTATTGGGGTGTATTAAAAAGGGTATTTGATAAAAATAAGGGATATCTAGTAATAGGGGTTAGTTTTACTCGAAATATGTATTGGGAGGGGGGTTACCAAAAGGATTTTGGGAGCTATTTATCAATATGTAGTGAAATTAGAGGTATTCTTTAATATACCAGGTGCTATGTCATAGGTTGACTAAGTGAAGACCCCATGAAGTAGGGACTTAGATATGTTAATAGGGAAAAAAATCCTCGTGTCAACACCAGGGGTTCTCCCTAGTGAAAAGTCCCCATTATACCTCACAATATTTGGAATAGGGAACCCATCTAAATTTTTTTCTGACAATTGTTATTAGATTTGAAAGATCATTTTAAATCCTACAATGCTAAATGTAGATGCAAATGAGATTTTATTCTATATTCAAAGTGCAAATATATTGTAGAGTTCCTATCTAGGAGAGAGTAAATGACAATGTAAACATAAGACCAAATATATAACTACTTCTATCTTTAGAAATAAAGTTAATGAGTTAGTAAAAGTAGAAATACAAATAACTAGATGCAAAACATTCAAACAAGGTTGTGTGGCAGCGCAGTCCCTACCAACGAGGTTAGAAAGCAAATTGTGGAAAATGGGGTGGAATTGTAAATGAAACGAAGTGTTTGGTGCAAAATGTATATCACGAAAATGTTGTGTAAAAGTAAATGATATTTTTTGAAAGTATATAGCAAACCTATTTTTTTTAAAGTATATAACAAAGTAAAAATGTGTTTACAGTGCAAGAATAAATTTGGAAATTTAAATGCATTTTCCATATGGACTGGTGAAAGATAAAAATATATGATGACATAAAATTAATAGGAGATAAGAAATATAAAAAATTTAATTGCATTTGTGAACATGGGGTATAAGTAAATGACGATTGCATTGTTGAGCACCATTTATTTTGAAATATATATAAAAGAAAATTTTGTAACATATAAAAGAGTAATGTGTTTTCCATACAGACTAGTGAAGGATAAGAATAAAAGTCTGTAACATATTAAAAATTAATTGCAATTGTCATATATAGTGGTGAAAGATAAGAATAGAGTCTGTAACATATAAAAATTTAAATGCATTTTTATTTCAAATCTGTCAAAAAATAAAAGTTTGTTACATACTACTGGAAATTTTGAAATATACAAAAAATTAAGTCTGTTACATATAAACCAGAATTTCAATGTGTTTGTCATGTAGACTAGGATTGGGGCTCCCGCGGACCATTAGAGAAATATGTACAAGAAACAATATTGTGGAAAGAAGATAGAGTGCAATAGCTGCGAAAGAAAATAAATGGAAAGGTACAAGTGTTTGGCTATACATCTGTATTTAAGAAACTGGAATAACTAGGTTGATAAACAAAGAAGGATGCAATGAGTAAACTTACAGTGAGGGTACATATGAGCCCTTTGGATATTTGCTTGCGAATGTCGTTTCAATGATGTCGTCGACGACTGCGGTTTCAAGGATGTCCTCCACGACTACTGGAATGTTGGAAAGCCTTTTTTCGGCGGCCTGTTTCAATTTCCTTTCGAGCCATTCTTCAATGTAGCCTCTCATCGGGGCAACGTTGATCTCATTCTAGATTTTTATTTTGAAAATATCATTTTCTAATTCCCGAAAGTCGATAGAAAGATTAGAGAGAGCCTGATGAATTTCCGCATTCTGTATTGCATATTTGACTAGCTAGTCGTGGACGTGAGCTTGATCAAATTGAAGGATGTTGTAAAACGTTTGCAGAGAGAAGGTCTTAAACATAGAAAATTGTTTATTGAAATCTTTCCTGGTTAAGGGAAAGGATTTTTCGATTAAGTGGGGGTCTTGGAAGTCGTAGGTTTTCCCGGCTAAGTCTATATTTGACAGCTTTGTGAATAATATATCTTTCTTCGATATGGTTTGTTCACATGACTGAAAAATGAGATGCAGGTTCTTTACTTTTTATTTCCAACATGCATTCAATTGGCCGATGTGGTTTTTTGATGGAAGATATTCTTCTCTTCTTTTTGTTTATGTCATATTGTTGACAATCTTTCCAAAATGGATGACCATTTTTAAAAATAAATTTTCTTCATCTTTTAATTCTGCCTGCAAAAGCTCGAGCAAGCTATGTGCCATGGTTCCAAGGAAGTGATGGTTTGTGATATTTTTCACACCTCGGTAACTAGTTCTACTCTTTTTTTGATATTGTTCTCCACATATCCTTTACAGGATGCAAGCAGGGTGGAGGATTCTTTTAAATTAGGTGCAAGGGTGTCAGGCATGGTTATTTCCAAAGGATCGACAAGCAATGTCATAGGAATGAAAGCGTCTTCCAATTCCTTGATTTGGTCCTTCAGTCTGGCATTCTCAGTCTCGATGCCTCCAATGGAATCATGAAGTGCTTCTCTGGTCGCGGTGTGAAGTTGAAATATTTGGGATGGTCGCATGTTGGCAATGTCAACCTCTGAACAAGATTTTCCTTTGTTATTTTTAACATTTTTTTTCTGAATTATCAAATTTTTATTCCGGGTATAAAAAACAATGCTCTGGAACATGAAGGATTCATCTTCGTCAAATTTTTCAGTAACGGATATGTCCATTTGATGGCTATGGTGGATGGCATGTCCGAGATGATCAAGGAAGCGGATCATGGTATCCAGATCAGTGTCAAGTTCCATGTTCTCACTCTGAATTTCCGGCTCTTCCGCCTGCCCCACATTTATTTTTCTCTTCTTCTCTACTGGGAGCTTGTGAGAACTATCAATTTTAGAGTGAGGAGGATCGTTACCTCCTCCTCTGTTTGAATAAATATGGGTTTCTTTTTTGCTATGATGGGCCGTTGGAGCGATGCTCCAATATGTAGTACTTTTTGGAGTGGTATTTTTGGATTGAAAACTTTTGTCACTGGGGCCTTTCCCCTGTTGCATGTACAATTTAGTGTAGCTTTGCAATGTCTGTACCTCTTCGGCATCAGAGGCAGGATCGTTGTCACCATTGTCTTTTTTTTGGAGCAGGTGTTTATTTAAAAAACAATCGTCGAAGCCAAGTGTTTGTAAATGTTGTCTAAAAATATCATAGGGGTCGAATCCTCTTATGTCTTCAACATATCCCAAGTTGGAGATGCTAGAATGTGTTGTGAAATCATCAATTTTGTTGACGTTTTTCAACACGAACTCCCCTATTTTCCAAGGCAAAGGAATGAACTGTTTTTTTTTCTTCCTTTGCAACGGATGGAACCAGTAGTTGTATTGATGTGTTACTTCTGCAACAAACATTATGTCCATAATGTGACATGTAAGAAGAGTAGGTTGTTCTATGGAGCCAAAATGCAAGATACCAGATATATAAAATATGCAGAACAGAAATGAAATGCTAGAAATGATAGAATAACAGTAAAATATCCAGCATAATCTTCACAATACACAGAAATGATATACGAAATAGCAACAGAAATAACACTTTGATTCAGATAGCAATGTTCACAGGCCTCTTCGAGGGGGAAACCTCCAGTCGAGCA
>ML782329.1:463050-506273 GCA_009831015.1 Picea engelmannii | reverse complement strand
TGCTCTGATACCACTTGCAAGATACCAGATATATAAAATATGCAGAACATAAATGAAATGCTAGAAATGATAGAATAACAGTAAAATATCCAGCATAATCTTCACAATACACAGAAATGATATACGAAATAGCAACAGAAATAACACTTTGATTCAGATAGCAATGTTCACATGCCTCTTCAAGGGGGCAACCTCCAGTCGATCAGTGCTCTGTTACAATAATCTCCAAGCTAGGGTTTTCATACCCTCGACCCTTATTTATACTAAATGTGTCTATTAAGAGAAGCATCTAGAGGAAGATCCTTCTAGAAGCGGAAGCTTCTATTAGGTCTTCTTACATCAGCCTTATTCTATTTTATTGAAAGGTCTTATTAATATTGACCTTTATTACATCCGAATACATTGATCTACCTATGTGTGGGTTAGGACCTTAACACAAAAATTATTATGACAGTGTAATTATCCAAATGTTGGAGTGTCCCTTTCTTGTCCATAAAACTAGTTGCATGTTCAGATATGTGGGAAGCATCTTCTACTAACAACAAAACTTTGAAAACAATCAGGAAGCCATTAAAAACCTCATAATAATAGTGGGAATCCTTGTTCTTCCACAAGGCCTGGTACCAGAACGTTACTGGGTGGAATTTGCAGTTGACATTCTTGGACAAAGATAGTTGCGGAAACTAACAGGAATGTGTTGTTGCAAAAACTAAATAGGGTGACATATAAAATTTATTTTCACTTTTGTAGCTTGACAATTGGGAAGAGATTTCATGGGAAATTAACCTGCCCCAATAAAAAATGGCTTTTTCATTTACTATGAAATACAAAATATAAAGAGCCATGCGGGAAACAGTAGTTGTGGACTCTTGTCTCGTTATTCTTGTAAACAACCAGGCAATTTCACGAAATGGATTTCTAAATGAACTGACCTGCATGCTTGTGATATCTTCAGGACCTAGATTCGGGTTTTCTAGAAAAGGGGGCAAGAGGTCCAATCCATTATTATGCTTTGCTAGGAACTGTTTGCAATCTTCTCCTCTGAATATCGATATTGGCTCCGACAATTTTAGCATCTGCTGGAAGACCTGAGGAGACAAAGAGACAGAAGAGTGGTCCTGTAGTGGAATAATTCTTTTCTCTGCAATAAATTTATCGATGCACCAAGAGACTAGGTCCTTACAGTCAAAAACCTCAGGGACACAACCTGCATGAGCAATCTTGGAGATCCAAATTACTTGGTTCTCTGTAGTAGAAGTTGAGTAATAAGAAAATGCCCTGGACCAGTGGAAGTTTTGGTCCTCGCATCTGAAGATGTTCACTATATCTCCACAGAATTATTATTGAGATGATGCCATAGGTTTATGAGAAGGTTTCTCTGTTGTAGATGATGGTTTAAATGAACAGTTAGAGACGATAATGTAACTTTTCGGTAAATCTTGGTTAAATGCTTATGAATGGGAAAGATCCTCGAGCCTTTCGTTGATTAATGAAAATCTGTAATGGTGGTGCATGATGAACTTTTAGCAGTAAATTTTATTTATTGCATATTTAGAAATGAGAAGGTGGCAGGTACGACAAAGAGAAATTAAGGAATGGAGGTTTCGTGAACGTGCGAAGGCCATGCTGTGTGAACGAGATTTCATGATTTTGAAATGAACACTCAGAAGGGATAATATAATCCCCTTGGAAATTTTGGTTTAATGCACATCAATACGAGATGTCCTTGAGCCGTTCGCCCATCAATGAAAATCTATATAGTTTCTACATGATGACCTGTTAGAATTAAATGCCAACAATTTCATATTTAGAAACAAGATATGTATCTATATATATATATATATATATATATATATATATATATATATATATATATATATATATATATTTGTATTTTCTTTTATTATAGACAAGTGCGAAGGTGACAGAGATGATGAAGAGGAAGGAAAGAATGGAAAGCTCTGAAAAGTGGTCAAACGGTATTCAAAAAAGGGTTACGGGGATAGTTAGGACAACTGATTGTTGCACGGTCAAATTTCATTTTTCAAAATTTTTGAGTGCAAAAGGTGTAAAACGGAAGAGATCATGATGGGGCAGTTCAGCGGTCGGCTTGTATATTTGTGTAATTCCGGCAAAATAGCTAAGTATGGAATAGGGAAATTTCTAATTCCATGTGTAGCAATAAGATATTATATATAATTGCTAGCTGCTAATTGCAAAGGGGTGAGGGCACAGGAAACAATGACTACGAACTGAATATTTCTTCAACCGACCAAACCGACGATCTGCCGAATTAATTTGAACAAATGGCGAAGTATGGAAAGCGGACAGACGAGCTTCAAAATTGGGTGACAATAGTTCCACTAAATATGCGAGGACCCCACATTTAAATTGTATTTCTCGGAATTTTTCAGTGCACAAATGTGCACCACAGAAGAGGGCATGATAGGTGGAACATAATACGGAAGAGGGTATGATATAAGAACGGTTGTAAATTTGTATATTGTGGGAGTGACGGTACTATTTGCAGGCCATGGAACAACAAAAGTCCAATGTGGAGACCGCCTAGCGGGAATTTGCGGTTGGAGAAGTTTATGGGTATGGAATGGGGAAGCGTCCGGTCAGTGTCATGATAAAAGAGAACGAGTGTAGCTGTGAACCCGCAAGACCGCCCACATGCTGAGAAATGTTGACTTGACTAGCACGCAAGCCCGTCTGTCAATTTGTATATCACATAACTTTGGGTCCCAGTTGCGGGATAGGGAACAATAGAGGGTCAATTTAAAGAAAGGGGATGCAGTCATTGGAAAGGCGTGAATCTATGAAGCTGCGGAGCAAGGCATTTTCGGGAGAAAAATTATTAAGTAACCAGTAAGAGAAACTAAACGGAATAAAAGAGTGGGAAAATAGAAAGGTGGAAGGTAGTTTTCGTAAGCGCGAATTGGTTTCAAGGAAGCCCCATTGTTGCAAAACCATGATGTTCTACTAATTGTTAGCAAATGTGTTGTTGAAGATAAGATTTTATTGCAATGTGTGCATGTAACTATGTTGTTGATACATTCTTCCATGACTGTAACATATTAACTTAACTAATAAACTTCATTTTCTACTAATTGTCAGCAAATTCTTTGTTGAAGATTAGATTTTATTGGAACGTGTGAGTGTAACTGTGTTCTTCATACACTCTTCCATGAGTGAAACATATTAATTCAAGTATTAAACTTCTTGCATTATGGGTTGTTATCATTAAAACTTAATAATTGCATGTCTAGAAAAAACAATAACGATTTTGCTGCAACATTGTACATTGGTATTGCTATGTTCTATCTACATTACAAATAGAATTGAACGTTGGCTTGAAATTATGTAATCCATTTTTTTTTGCATAAAAAGATGGTGGATTCACATAGTATATTGGCATATAATTGTTAGATGTTCCATATTAGAAAAGATAAGCTAAGTAAACACAATATCGAATAAGTATGAGAGCACTGAACCATGTAAATTAGAACATGTGTTAAACCCAGAAAAGAGGCAGCAACGAAGAGTTGAAGGAAATTATTTTTTAATAAAAAATGCATTTAAAAAAATAAGAAAAACATCGAGTATTGTACATCTATCCTTAGAAATTGGACCCAGTTCTTCAGGCCAAAACATTGAAGGTATCTGCGACAAACACAGGCACGCTATCCGCAATATGCAAGAAATTTGCAGTTTTATCCTCGATGAATCATCCTGTGATGAAATTGACATTTTTCACAAGCTTCCCCTGAGGAAGAAGACAAAAAATGGTTGCAGGGAAAGTGGAATAGCCCTTAGCTGAAACTGCCTCTGTATATTCCAAAAAAATTCAGTAGCACAACTTGCATGTGCAATTCCAGTGGCCCAAATTAGTCCATTCTGGGAAGAAGGAGATGACTAGTAGGAAAATGCCTTGCAACAACAACAGTTTTGGACCTAATTCCCGAAGATGTTAATCAATAATTTTTTGGCTTGAAATAAATATTTGGGAGAATCAACATATCATTGATTTACAGTGAAACTCTTCCACCTAGAACAGATTAATTTGGAACTCTTGAATTCCTACTTTCACGCTGCAAAGTGGTTGTTGCATTCACTGTCAGTTTCTTTTATGAAACTCCTTTTGGTGTTGTCATCACTGCCATCATTGACCCGGGAAGTTTTGTTCATTATGGTTGATTTCAATTTGGGCGCAGGAGTGGGAAGATTCTCTGCATTGTCATCATCCATTGTCGTATCATCGTCCATTAGATCATCTTCTTCAGGCTCGGAATTCATGGCATCAACTTCTGCCACATCCATGAATGAAAGTGGGTAGTTTCTCTAAGCATCCAAGGTTGCCATGGAATTTTTTGGCATGAAATATATCTCTCGGTGTACCAAGGGACCATCTCCTTGTTTTCTCCTGGGCGAAGGAAGATGAATAGTAAGAATATGCTTGGGAATAGTGGAACCTTTGGCCATTATGCCCCAATGTGTTTACTTTGTGTGGAGAGAACTGTTGCCAGAAGTTATTAATAATTTTTGTTTGCTCAAGATGATGTTTGAAATGAAAATTGGGGAGGGATAATATAACCCTCCACAAATTATGGTTTAATGTGTATCAATGGAATATGTCCTCGAGCCTTTCGTTGATCAATGATAGTTTCCAACATTCATGTGGAATGAGATGTCACCATCACAGCTCACTAATTTCACAATTAGAAAAAAGTGCGAAGGTGGCGGTGATGGAAAAAATAGATTAAGAATTAGAAATTTCTTAGAAGGACCAACCTGTCTGCGCACAAAAAAAAAAAGAATGGATCGGCTTTCAAATGAATACTTGGAAAGGATAACATACTTGTGCACAAATTTTAGTTTAATTTGTAGTAATGACAAATAATCTCCGGATATCCCAACATTAATGACAATCTTAACGGTTCCTGTAGGATGGCTACTAGCATTAAAGCTTAATTATTGCATATTTGGAAACAAGTACGAAGGCAACGACGATGTAGAAATTGATTCCAAGAAATACCAAAGTATGGAAAGTGGTTGGGCAGGTTACAAAATAAAAATGGCAGAAGATATACCTAGGATACGTGAAGGGACGATGGTCATATTGCATCTCACTAACAGATATATGTCGTCAATTTGTATGTCACAGAATTTGTAAGTTGACAAGAGGACTTGCGGGTTGGCTGGCTCAACATTGCACTTTCATTGTTCTATGTCCTCCAAATAACACTCGGAGTTCCATGATATACAGATTGATAGATGGAATCGAAGGCTGGACGGTTCAAGATTGCCATTGTTTAGGGGTGGAAATCGCTATCAACTATGTAACATATCTAAAAACATTATTTTCAATACTAAATTATTAATATTACATATTGATCTTGTAGAATTTTATTAGACGAGAAAGTTTGTACAATTTGGTCAGGCAAGTTATTTATAAGTTTTGTGACAAACGAACAATACATAGTAGACATGTAATTTTATAAAGTATGGACATGAGATTTTATAGAACATATGCGGATCCCTCATTCCATACTTAGCCACTTTTTCGATTGCGGGTTCTCGGCTTGGCGGGCAGAAAATTGAGCCTTTATTGTTCTGTGTCCTACAAATAGCACCCACACTTCCATGATATACAAATATATAGGAGGAATTGTGGTTTGGTTGGTTGAAAGTTGCACATTTATTGCCTCGTAGTGATTCCGTATTAATTCCATATTTAGCCAGTTTTTTGGATCGGGGTCTCTCAGGCTGATGGGAAAAAAATTGGGCCTCTATTATTCTGTGATCTACAAATAGCACCCACAATTCCATGATATACAAATTAAGAAGTGGACCTGTGGTAAATTATTACTGTTAAAATATTGATATTGCAGAATTTAATTAAACGAGAAAGTTTGTACAATTTGGTTGGCCGAGTGATATAAAAGTATTTCGACAAATGAGCAATACATAGTAAACATGTACTTTTATAAAGTATGGACATGAGATTTTATAGAACATATGTCAATCCCTCATTCAATACCTGGGCAGTTTTTGGATCGTGGGTTTGCGGCCTGGTGGGCTGAAAATTGAGTATCTATTGTTCTGTGTCCTACAAATAGCACCTACACTTCTGCGATATACAAATTGACAGGCAGACTTGCGGAGATGACTCTATATAAAGTATGGACATGAGATTTTATAGAGAATATGCAGATCCCTCATTCCATACTTAGGCACTTTTTTGGATCGTGGGTTCGCGACCTGGTGGGCTGAAAATAGAGTCTCTATTGTTTCGTTTCCTACAAATAGCACCCAAAATTCCACGATATACAAATTGACAAGAGGACCTATGGACTGCTTGGCTGAACATTTCATTTTTATTGTTCTAGAACATATGCGGATCCCTCATTCCATACTTGGGCACTTTTTGGATCGTGGGTTCGCGGCCTGGTGGGCTAAAAATTGAGTATTTATTGTTTTGTGTCCTACAAATAGCACCTAGACTTCGCGATATACAAATTGACATGTTGAATTTTGTACACGAGTCTTTATATAAAGTATGGACATGAGATTTTACAGAGCATATGCAGATCCCTGATTCCATACTTAGGCACTTTTTGGATCACGGGTTTGTGGCCTAGTGGGCTGAAAATAGAGTCTCTATTGTTCTGTATCCTACAAATAAGACCCACACTTCCGCGATATAAAAATTTACAAGAGGACCTACAGGCTTCTTGGCTGAACATTGCATTTTGATTGTTCTAGAACATATGCAGATCCCTCATTCCATACTTGGGCACTTTTTGGATCGCGGGTTCGCGGACTGACAAGATGAAAATTGAGTATCTATTGTTTCGTGTCCTACAAATAGCATGTAGACTTCCGTGATATACAAATTGACAGGTAGACTTGTGTACATGAGTCGCTATATAAAGTATGAACATGAGATTTTACAAAGCATATGGGGATCCCTCATTCCATACTTAGGCACCTTTTGGATCGCGGGTTTGCGGCCTGGCGGGCTGAAAATAGAGTCTCTATTGTTCAGTGTCCTACAAATAGCACCTAGAAATTCATGATATACAAATTGACAGGAGGACTTGCGGGCTTCTTCGCTGAACATTGCATTTTTATTGTTCCATAGTGATCCTATATTAATTCCATATTTAGAAACTTTTTTTGATTGGGGGCTCTCGGGCTGGCTGGCTGAACATTGCACTTTCATTGTTCCATTTTCTCCAAATAACACTTTAACTTTTGTGATATGCACATTCACAGATGGACTCGAGGGCTGGTGGGTTCAAATTTCCCATTGTTTAGGGATGTAAATCCCTATCACATATCCAACATATAAAAAAACATTACATTCAATACTAAATTATTAATATTGCATATTGATATTGCAGAATTTAAGCAGAGGAAAAAGTTTGTCCATTTTGGTGGACTGACTGATATAAAAAATTTCGGACAAACGAGCAATACATAGTAAACATGTACTTTTATAAAGTATGGACATGAGATTTTATACAACATATGCACATTCCTTATTCCATACTTAGGCACTTTTTGGATCACGGGTTCACGGCCTGGCGGGCTGAAAATTGAGGTTTTATTGTTCTGTGCCCTAGAAATAGTAGCCAGATTTCCGTGATATACAAATTGACTAGCGAAATCAGGTTGGTTGGCTGAACATTGCACTTTTATTGTCCCGTAGAGATCCCCTATGAATTCCATATTTAGCCATTTTTTTTAATCGGCGGCTCTGGGCTTGGCAACTAAAAATTGGGCTTCTATTGTTCCACGCTATGCAAATACCACTCACAATTCCACGATATACAAATTTCCAAGTGGACCTGCGAGTTGGTTGGCTCAACATTGCAGTTTCATTGTTCTGTGTCCTCCAAGTAGCACTCGGAGTTCCGCGATATACAGATTGACAGATATACTTGAGGGCTAGCAGGTTCAATTTTTCCATTGTTTAGAGATGTTAATCCCTATCAACTATCTAACATATCTAAAAACATTTATTTCAATACTAAATTATTAATATTAAATTTTGATATTGTAGAATTTAATTAGACGAGAAAGTTCGTACAATCTGGTCGTGCGATTGATATAAAAGTTTTCCGACAAACGACGAATACATAGTAAACATGTACTTTTAGAAAGTATTGATGACATTTTATAGAGCATATGCGGATCCCTCGTTCCATACTTGGGACCTTTTTGGATTGCGGGTTCTCGGCCTGGCGGGCTTAAATTTGAGCTTCTTTTGTTCCGTGCTCTGCAAATATCACCCAGATTTTCGCGATATACAAATTGACAGGCGGACTTGCGGACTCCACGTCTGGTGGGTTCAAGATTGCAATTGTTTAGGGATGTTCATCCTAAATAAACTTTATGTAAAACCATTATTTTCAAATACTAAATTATTAATATTAACTATTGATATTGTAGAAGTGAATTAAATTAAATTATTAAAGGATGTTAAATCGCTTATTTAAAAAAAAAAAAAGCAAACAAAAGAAAGTATTTTTAAAATTATATCACCGCAAGCATAAGAAGGACCAATTTGAATTTTAAGGTCCTCTTGTTCATATGATAGCACAATTTCACTACGCACAATATATATTCATTGATTTCAAATTATTCCAGGATATTAATTTTTCCAAGTTCATCGAATAAGAAAAAATGCCAAAACAACGACCAATTTGAATTTTAAGAGCCTCTTGTTGCTATGATAGGACAGTTTCACTTCGCACACTATATATCCGTTGATTTCAAATTATTTCAGAACAATAATTTGACCAATTTCATCGATCAAGGAAATATGCTAAAGCAAGACACATAGTACATTTGCATCACAGTGCCATAGAAATTATCAAGCAGATCCGTTGGCCAGCTGGATAAAAAATTCAATTATATTGTTCCATGTCCTCCAAAAAGAAATTGGGGTTCCACAATATACAAATTGACAAACAAAGTATATAACCAAGAACCAACCATACTTTAAACATGCCACAAGCAAGTTCCCAGAAGGTTCCATAGAGCATAACCTATCGACCTTTGCACCAAACAATTTGATAAACAAATAAAATACATCGTTGCATTCATTTTCTCTTGCATCTGGTATATGTTCCCAGTAGAAAATAACTGGGAACATGCGATATATGGGGATTACAGAGATATGGGCCAAGTCCAATGAACATTCATTTGGATGTTGAACAAATGTTACAGAGACAGATGAGTTATTTATGTTTCCTGTCGAAGTTTGATATATATATATATATATATATATATATATATATATATATATATATATATATATATTCNATTCCCTTCTTTAGCTGATATGAAAAATTGCATTTTCCTCATTCAAGGTGAATTTGTTGTGTATGCGAAGCTACCGCAACATGTAGACATTGCTTGCCTTTTTCTGTATATACGTTTCATACGACAACTCTGCCAACTCAGGAAGCACATTTTGTAACAGAGGCTACCTAATCGTACAATGCATGATTGTGTTTCCCACGGTTCGGATAACAACATTCATGCAATGTCCATATATATATGGACATTTTTCACTGCATCGCAGACAATCAATGGTATCATCACTTATCAAAGAGGAGGCTTAAACAACTGAGTTGCATCTTGCACATACATGCTCAAAGGGGGTCGAGTACACATTGGTTGCGACTAAAATACCTTCAACCTGGGAACGCAGGTAAAGGTATTAATACATTGAACAACATAATACACAACTGCACCCCCCCATCCCCTTTAAAAAAAAAAAAATTAAACAGGGGCAAAAAATTGTTGAAGGCTATTTCTATAAGAAAAGTGAGAATGCTTTTGTGGATGTATACGCACAACAGTTGTAGATCTAGCTAGTTTCTTCAGATCCTCTACTATATCTTCTCGCAACTCTGTTACAAACGTTGTCTGGGTTTTCCGAAAGATCGTTTCTCTAGCATCCCTCTTCTTTGTAATATTTTTTAACAACATAAGTGGAATCTGCCCTCTATGCAATTGTTGTTCCATTGACGAAAAACAAATATGAATACATATAGAACAATTTCAGTTGCAACATGGAGCAGTTCAATATTTGTGTAACTTATCCGACATACATGCACATGCAAAAGTAAAGGACAAAACTGAATATGAAAAGTGATACCATTTCCTTGTCATTGTCGGACTCTCCATCCTTTATATGGAGAATGTCTTGTGAGCCAAATTTTCTCGCCAATGCGACAACAACCCCAATCGTTTCGATTGGGTGAATATCAGTGCTCTGTGCAAGCTGGCTGATAGTCGAGTCCAGGACGAAACGATATTCTGAGCAAACAACGATAATTTTTTCCACAATGCTTGTTTCGTTGAGCGAAATAATTCAATCGCAATCACCACGGTCATATATTATTTTGGGAAATATATTAAAATGTGTAATGGATATCCCATTACGTAGCAATATATTTTTTCCATGTTTCTAGACAAGTTGTGGAGGAACAGTCAGTGTCACTATCATCATGGCGTCCTTTTCTGTCATGTCAGCATGCATACTGGATCTACTTTTGTTTTCCTTGTCCAAGTAGGTGTTATAGACAACCATTATGTCCCCGACAAACACTTGTCCGGTTTGGTGGCTGTTCAAGCCCTCTATTGACTGTACTTTGGATGTCACAACTCTAGACTTGATAACATTTTTTTGAACAAGAAAACTAATGTGAATGGTAGTGTGCTACAAGTACACACATAGTTTTTATGAACTATGGAGCCAGAGTTTCACAACCACACCTCTTAGTTTGTGGAATATGTAACACGTTCAACGTCTTGCTTGTACTTTTTGATACTTCTTGTGAGATGCAAACCATGTATTGCAGATGACATCAACATATCTTCCATGCCATAGATGAATATATATCCCAACAAATTTGTTTAGAAAACATAGTAAGAGTAGAGCATATGCATCTTTACCTTTGGCATTGTCGGTCTGTCAATGTCTAGGATGAATGGTTTCTCATGCCCATGTCACTAGTCCAACTTTTCCTGATGTAAGAATGTGCAGATGAACATCAGGACTAAACAAGCATATGCATTATATATTGTCCATCAGAAGGACCAAATAACCGTAAAACTGTATGCATCTAAATTTTTTAACTAGAGAAATATGTAATAGTAAATAGGGCGTGAGCGCAGGGCACGATGGCCAATCTATATATCGTGGACCCCTGGAAGCCAAGGGAGAAATATTAAACCTGCCAACTTGGCACCCACAATTGAGAAAGCGAGTAACTATGGAATAAGGTAGAAGAACGACCACATCTATGAATCTGTTAGTCCACCAACCGGTGCACAAAGGAATTTTCAGAAATCACACTAGGCAGATGAATTAGAAAACAAAAGGGATAATAGGAAATGGAAAAAGTAGAAATAGGGAGCGCAGAAAGGCCCATTACCAAAAAGTCATCATTTTCAAGTCTAATATTATATGCCCCCACCCGATTTGTATATTTAATTTACCAACACACTTGGTATACCTTTTAGAATATTGCACCACATAACCCTCTATTATTGCATAGAACGATTCATGTTCCTGTCCAAGGAACCTGTTTTTTCCAAGGCAGCAACGTCGAAGATGAAATGGACATGAAAGAAAGTTAGTATGAAGACAAACATGTAAAAGAAAGAGAAACAACTCTATTTACCCGCCAAAGAGTCCCTCTTCCTTTCCAGCCATTCTATTTGTTTAAATGCAGCAATGCAATGCAAACACAATGGACATGAACCAACTTAGTATGCAGGAAGGAACACATGTAAGCAAGATAAATTACCATGTAGGAAGGCACACAACTAGTTTAACACATATACAGACCATAAATGAAATACAAAACAGTGCAATATGAAACAACAGTACAAGCATGCACCTTTCTATATCCTCTTTAGCCAATGCAGTCAAGAGTCCCTCATTTTCTCTAGCTACTCTGTTTGTTTGAATGTGGGAACGCACAAAATTCAATGAACATCAGTGGAAGCTAGTATTCACCAGAGAACAAGGAATATGTACACATAGCAAAAATGACTGAACGAATAGTCTAGAAAGGCAAAAACATGAACCTTTGCGCTTCTCTATCCATGGTTGTAAGCACATAGATTTTTTTCCCTCGCCAAAATATATTACAAGGCACAAAATATCACACAATTGCATAGCCGCAGCTAAATGATTTATGGTTTTCCTTTGCAATTTATCCAGATATTCCCTTTAACCATGTTCTTTATCCTCTACAAATATTGTTGTGCCCATGATACAAGTTCTCATTTTTCTGTGGAAAACCACCCAGACATGCTTCCAGACATCCAAATATAATCTTGCAGAATCTTTGTTGCACATATCATATCTCAAGAACAACATAAATTCTATCATGTGCACACCAGTCTATGTAGAGGAGAAAGAACATGTAATGTCATATTCGTGCATCTGATGATACATGGTTTATAAATGTAGCCTACACACATGCTTTACTCCAACAAAAAGACAATGGATATTTTAACTTCACATGTAATCCTCCAACAATTTTGCATGCAACTAGTTTCTTTCATGGAAGGACTGGAGCACCAACAAAATATCACAAAATAATAGATATCGGCCTCGACAGACATGGAAAATAACACAACTACATGTCGACTCGTGGATGCAGGGGCTGAACACTGTAAAGCGCCCCCAAAAAACAATAATAATCCAAAAAAAAAGAAAAAAAAAAAAGCTCCAACCACCATCGTTGCACCCAAACCCTGCAAGGCCGAATCAAACAAAAGAAAACGGCAAGGACCAAAGCATCCAAAAATCACGAATAGGCCAAAATACACCCCCAGGGCCCCAAAGCACAAACCCCAACCAAACAAACAGAACCAGCACCAATGAACCAACAAGAACCACCGAGCCAGTGAACAACATATGTATCTCCAATGATTACGAAACTGCAACCCAAGCACAGAAGGAACCAAAAACATACAAGGAACATGTGACTACAAATAAGCAAACATTCTTACTTGCAAACTGCAAACACTGAACAACAAACAAGGAATACAAAATGAAACTATGGAATCGAAACTTACTCTGAAACGCTGAAATGCCGAGTGAAACAACAACAAGAAGCAACTGACAAACCAGCGAAGAAGAACCACTCATCGAACCAGTAAACAATGTATGTAGCTTCAACAATTACGAGGATGAATCATACAATGACATCAACCAACAAACCAGTGAATAATAAGCACTCACCAAACCAGCAAACAATATATGTAGCTTCAATGGAAAAACAAGGATGAAACATACAATGTTTGTCGAACTAGCGGTGGACAAACAAGACTTTTCAAATTCACTGTAACTGTATACAAAATTTCGAGGAAAATGTACTCCGACAAGCATATTTACATAAACATTTTAGATTGCCAGGTTGTCTAAGGACCTCGCGGTATGCAAACATTTAAGTTGTCAGGAGTGTTGGAGGACGTCGTGTCATGTAAAAATTTACGTTGTCAGGCCTATTGATGCATCTCAGAATAAGTGTCAATACATTTCAACAAATATACATCCGCCAAAGACGCCATAAACTTTAGAATTCTCAATCACTACAAAGCTTGGATATCAAAACATTTCAATATGCTTAGTAGATATGAAAACTTACGGATATATTCGCCTAGCAAAAAATGCTAATACAAACATTCCAACTAGTGCTAGCATTAATCGACCTTCAAGCAATATGGAGGAAAAATATATGATTAAAAAATACTCTCTACGAGAAAAATTTGGATATGTTTCCATATAGTACATTGGGAATAGCGAAGCAGGCAATAAGACCTCCAATCTCTTATCCAATTAGATCAATACATATATGTTGCCTTTTATTATATAAAAATATATGTTTTTAATTCCATAGCTCCAACAATAGGCATTGTGAAAATGTTTTCGGTCAAAGGACAAACGAATATGTAGTCAACGCATTATCGATTTCTATAGTCCCTCTATGCCTATGGCAGGGACTAATAAAACAACTAGTTACAATACTATGTGCATTTATTTAGATAAACATATGAGAGAGAAACATAAACAAGAATTCATTATTTATATCAATCGTGATGATGGTTTAAAACTGAAGGAAGTGTGAAAACCTATTGTGCATCATATTAAAAACACATCATCCTCCTTATAAAGCTTCTTAATATCTAACTCAATCCAACCTTAAACATTGAGTTGTTTACTCCTTGAATTGTATCATATTAATAACATTAAATATGGGATGAGGATAACTCGTGAGCTATTTTAGCTATCCTAAGGATGGACCTATTTTAGGGTTCTAAACATTGAGATAAATTCAATTCTTAACATATATTTTCCACTTTAATACCAAGGAAATAGAATAAATTCCACACACTTGCAGTGTTAGAATCAAAGTCTTTCTCCAAAATTTATTGGCCAAAATGACTTACCATCATTAAATTTCTATAAAGAAGTTTTACAAAAAATGAAACAAGAAAAAGGCTATATTTTTTGGTTCACATCCTATTTATAAGTAGTCAAACAAGATCCAATTACAAAATTTCACTAGATCCTTGAACTACTTAGAGTACTAGAATCTTGTAGAATTGCTTCTTTGATTTTACACAATTATTGATGTGATGTTCCTATGCTCCAAAAGTTTCGTTAACAACATTAGCATAAGGGAACACGTGTTTCTCTACAAGAACCCTATGTGAGATGAGGTTTTTTGCTTTAGTTTTGTAATGTTTTTTTCCAATTTACCAGTAAGAATTTTAATTAATTCTATCCACCTAGCTAGAGTCTCCACGTGTTCCTTGAGTCTTAGGTTGTTGGAATTGAAGATAACAAGGATCACATCTTCTATATTCTTTATGTGATTTTCTATCTCTTTACTTCATCATGTGGTCGAAGATGCTCCCATGTATGAATTTGGCCTATACCAAACAACCAAATTAAATTGGTATTTGAGTAAATACCTATGTAATTAATGTTCAAATTTCTCTACCATGTTGCATGTTATTACTCATCACACTGGTTTCTCATTTCCCCTCTTTATGGACTATATTCACCAAGGAAAATGAAGGAGGCTAGAATTTATTTTCCTCGCTCAATTTCCATAAATTCTCTTGGAAATCATATTTACTTGCACCTAAAGTTGCTTAAATATTATTATGGTTAATCCATTATTATTTTTTTATACAAAATTTAAAATATTAGAACCGTCGAAAAAAAAAAAATTAAGTCAAAGCCATTGGGTTATCATTCTAGGTTTCAATGGATAAGACCGTTGATTCAATTTTGAGTGATAATTGAGAAAGGGATTGATTTTAGAGTGAAGGAGAAAATTTGAAGCGAGGAGAAATAAATATTTTTCTTGGAAAAAATATGAAGGACATAAACATTTCGAAAGAGGAGTGAGAATAAAGAGAAGAGGCCTATTCAAAAAATTGGGCCCAACTTGGAATTTGAGGGAAACATTTGAATGGATAGGGAAGGGAGACCCGATCAAAAGATTAGGCCCAATTCCACAATTAGGGTATGAAATAGTCCAAAAGATTAAAAAAAAACACTTGAACAAACGATTGGGGTTGATTTGGGAATTAGGGTGGAAGGCAATGTAAAATTTTAAACCATTTAACAGTAATGCAATGCACACTGAGATTCTTAAAAAAGAAAAGAAAACAATTTCATTCACAAATATACATAGAGATTTACCCTGGAAACCCAAATTGGGAAAACCAACAACTTGTTTAGAGCCGCACCTATAATTCTTATTCATCATCTTCTTAAACTTAATTGTTTACAATAAAATATAAATTTGATCTCACAAAATCCAAAACTCCTAATCCATTGAATTGGATTAGACTCCAACCCTAATTCCTTAACCAGAATTAGAAAACCACGGGGTAATACACAAACCTTCCCAAGCACCATAAAACTACCAAAAGAAAAAAATATGTGTTGAAGATCGCTAAAAACGAACACCAAAACTATCCATAAAATGTTTTCAAGGGATCCTCCACCTTGCAACCACCTGGACAAAGGGGGGGATTATGTCCCCCTTGTTGTGCTCAATGTAGTGCAATCTGTGAGGTTGGTCATGTAAGGAATATAACACATACCCCAAAAGGAAGAAATATGAAAAGAAGAAGAAATTATTTGAAAATTGAGCCCAATCAAGAGGTCAAGAGAAAAGGGAAATTCAAAGATTGTAACATCCCCATTATAATCGCCAATTTAATTAATACTTATGTAGATATAATATGTGGCTATGGAAAAGCGATGTAATATTTGAATTGTATTTCCTTGCTTTATTAATAAAATGCGATGCCAACTGCTAAGGGGACATGGACAAGAGATGGAGGATAAATTAATCCACAAGAGAGGGGAGTGTCTAGGATAATGGCTAAGAGGGGTCCAAGGGGGAAATTACACATGTATATTAATTCAACCCATTTTCCTAAATTTTCTATTTCTATATGAACCTTCCCATTCCTAATTGAGTGTTCCCAAAACTAATCATTGAATACATGTAAGAGGGTGGGTGTGAGTGGTCACATCCCAAAGTTATTGGGCACATGCGGGTTGAGTACAATCATCTTGGGGAAGAGTGAGAATCAATAAAGGAAAGACAAATTGAGGAAATTTGTGTGGTTGGGACAAAAAAATTTAGGTTGTCAAGTTTTGTGCATGGGAGTCAAGGAGAGAGCAAGAAATAGAGCTTGAAGTTGATGCAACCATGGAGGGAGAATTATAGAGCAAGTTGGAGCATAATTGGAGTGAATTAGAATTGGAAAACTTAAGAGTGAGGTTGTTATACCTGAAGAGTAAACTCCCATGTGAGTTTCACTAAAACAACAAGTGTTTGTTGTTTGTCTTTTGATAGTTTTCCCAACAACAGTTTCCCTTGAGTTCCCAGCCGAGAGATTCCTAGCTACTTGTGTTAGAGAGACCTTGATGAAAGAATGGAACATTCTTTGGGTTAATCCTAATAAACATATGGTACATCCCTTAGGTTATTCCTGATAAACGAATGGTGGATTCCTTGGGTTGGACAGGTCAAGAGTAAGAGAGTTGGATGAAAATTAGGATAGTTGTAGGAGAATATCAATTGGGTTGAGATTTTTATGAGTTGTGAGTGGACTATGAGAGACCACCCTCTTTTGTGGATTTATAGACTCAACTCATGGGTGGATAGATATTGAGATTTGGAACAGTTAGTCTATGGTTGGGTGGAATGTCCATCCCAGGAAGATGGTTGCACAATTCTTGTTTAAAGATATGTGTTTTATCTTGATGTTGAGTTATTTACATGTGTTGTTGTTGTGCATGAAATATGTGTATTTGGAAGTGAATTATATGTTGTTGTAATGAGTTGTTTAGCTACATTTATTTTTTATTATTAACATGTTGTATATGTTTCTATTTTATGGTTGTAGATAGTAGTTAAATTTGTTTTAATTTCTAGTTGAAATCTACAGGAAATTGGCTAGCTATAATGAATTCATTTAGTTAGTAAAAATTTCATTTGTATGAGCATTATGCACCGTCATGTTTCTTAGATGGGCTAGGGGACGTTACAAAGAAAGAAAAAGGTTGATTCTAATATGCGAAAAAAAAAAAAAATTGAATGGATGAAAGGGCCCAACTAGAAATTGAGTTGAAACTTTGAAAAGGAAAAGATCACTAAGTGTGAAGGAGGAAATAGTAGATTGATTTTAAAAGTCAAAATTACTCATAAAAGGAAAAGTAAGGTTTGAAAGATAGAAGGCCCAAATTTAGAAATCAAGTATTAAAATTGAATTAATAAATCTAAGTGAAAATGAGGAAAAGAGGATCTGATTCAAATATTGTCTCTAAAATAAAAAAATAAAAAAAGTAAAATGATATCCGATTTTAGGATAGGGGATAAAAAAATACAACTCATTTAAAAATGAAATTGAAAAATAGATTTATATAAAAAATATGGAAGTCAAAAGGAATAAAGAAAACACAAAAATAAATAGGTGTCAAAACCTTTGAGTAATTGGAACTTAAACTATAAGTCTTGAATTCATATGCACATTTCTATAGAAACTAGATGCAAACCAATCCTCAAAGTAATGTAAGAAGGAGGAGTCCCCAAGTTTTACAAAACTTAGGAAGTTGTTAAGGGATAAAAAATATCATAAGAGATAATAGGTCTTATGTCCTAGACATCAATTATATACCAAATTAAGGACATAGTCACTAATAATTTCTTCTATGATTCACAAGCCATACAAAGGGCTCTAAAGCTCCACATAGTTCATGTGAAGATGTTGAATTTCAACCTACTATTAGGATATGGTTAGGAGTTTGAAATTTTGTTTATCAAGGATGGGTGTTGTGGTTTAGGCCATGGTTTAGGACCAAAACCTAAAGACGTAGTCCCTAATGGATTCCTCTAGGCCTCATGGCTCATGCACATGAACCCATACTACCCTAAATGCATTGAAACAAGAATTATTTCCCTATAAGTGTTATACATACACAATTTTAACTTTTAGAGTAAAATGGATGGGTCTTCTGGCCTTATGGGATTTCTCAATTCTAAAAACCAAGGACATATGCCCCAATAGTTTGTATTCTAACTCATGGCACATGCACATGGTCTTAAACCATAGAAAAATCCTTATAGAGGGAAATGTTTACTTATCAGTGGTATCAAGTAATAACTTTGGTGATTTGTATAACATGGGTGATTTTTTTTTAACAATATGGTCCAAGAACTTAGGTCTTAATGGTTCCCAATAAGGATCATGAACCATGCAAGGGACCCCATAGCATCATGGATATTCCTAGGTTGCTAGAAGACACTCAAGAGGTCATGTGTGGTGGTTTGAGGTGTATTTAATAACGTTGGATGCCTACATGCATTTTTTATGGCATAAGGTGTGGGTTTCCTCCCGAGAACCATAACTATTGATCAAAACATCCAAATGGTGTGAAAATTTCCATTGATAGGCCAAGTATATCCTTGAGAATTCCTATCCATTGGTTTTGTTAGCACCAGAAATCACCTATGGATTGCGGTAGAGGTAAGCCCAGTACCCATCAGTTTGTATGTCACAATGAATAAATTTAAGGGTGATCAAATGGACGCAGCCTCAGGATTATGTCGCTTTAACTCAGAAAAAGGGGTCGGTACGCATAAGAAAATGAGGCCTTGATCTAAATTCAGTTAGTAAGTTGTAATAAAGGTGATTAGGGAGAAAAAAATTGAGAAGAGTGGAGAGGTATTCTATGGACATCCATTCTTCCAGTAGCCTAAAGAGGAAAAACTCAGAAGACAAGATATTCTTGGTTCAAAGTTTTAAGAAACTGAATGAAATTATCACTGAAATGAAATAAAACATACATCAAAATTTAGTAACAAAAACCCAACTGGATCATCCATGCCTGAGTCATTCAGTATTGGAGGGAAAAATACAACACAAGAAACTGATTAAAACTGGACATGGTGCCACTGTGATCAAACCTACATCACAACAATATAACTACCCTTGAATGGATCATCCATGCCTGAGTGTTTTAATACAGCTGTTACAGAGAATGGAAAGGAAGTTGACTTTCATTAAATAAGAATTCTCAAATACAGATACACAACCAGAAGAACCAGAGCTTCATTAAAACTTTACAATGTGGGAGCCTAGCTCAACCATCGACCCCTAACAAAATATCAAAACTAACTATTTATACTCAGAACTACTCGCTCCCCCCAGGAATGCGCTCTGGCCACTACATTCAAGGCTCAACATCTTCCCTTTCTTCTGTTAAGATGCACTTACATTCTTCTGTCAGACGGAAGATTAGATCATTATGGGCTTTGTAGGAAAATCCATTGACAAGGGAGCCTTGGGATGACAGTCTGCCTCCATGGCCAACTTCTCCATGCTTTCCATTTATGGGGTCAAACGATGTTTCAACCACCTCCCCATTTAAATTAATTACTCTTCGTCGGGATTGAGAAAATACCTAACACCCATAAATGTTCCAGACGAGCTCATGACTCCTTCGAGTCAATTTTGGCACCTTGAGGCCATGAAGATACTTCTCTGTGACCACCACGGGCACTTTAGTCTCTTGCACAGCTCCTTTCAATCACTCCATGCGACCTCGGTCCATGACCTGGGGATCCTATGTGAAATTTCAAGATTTCTCATTTTGGGATTCTTCACTCCACTTGATTCCAAATTTCCCAATACCTGATATTGTGAAATGGCCTCTCTAGATCGACGGTTGAATCTGCTAATATTTTGATGGCCACAATCGCCTCCTCCCAAACCCCCAATCTCTAGTCGATCGATAAACGCTTTCCCTTCCTTATGGCCCCGCTTTCCACATGACCTCAAGCTATAATCATGGCCCCCACTCGCAGGCGTGTCGTGATTTCGCATTTTGTGAACTCACGTCGTGCTCATCTTGAAGCCTCTGAGATGCGAAATCATGATTTCTCGGATCAGGTGCCACACATCCTCTAAAATGAGAGGCCCAGATCATTTCAACATTTCATGTTTCTCAAGTCCTCATGGCTCTACCCTTTGACTTTTCCATCCTATGAGTCAACGAAATGATAATCCCCCACCACGCGTCTTTCTGAAATGAACGACCTAGATCATTTCGTCATTTCGCATTTTGCGAGTCCTCGTGGCTCTTCTCTTTGACTGCTCCATCCTATGAGTCAACAAAATGCTAATCTCGTGGCACGTTTCCTTCCCAGTATCAATGTCTAAGATTGACCTCACAATTTCAGACCTTTGTCTGACGCTAAACTTCGTGTAACTCTATGATCCCTATCGCCCAATGGTCGTTGATCCGATCTGCCTGATGGGTCTCCGTCGTTGAAAGTTGATCTTTCTCGTTCACTCGACTTAAGTCCATATTAGATCGCTCTAAGTGTTGTTCTTTGTGCTTGTGGCTGTGGCCTGCATGATCAAGGATTCAGATGACTGGATGCGGGATGGGAAAATAGGGGGACTTGGGCACTTTAAACACAGAGGAGGGAAAATGAAAAATATTTTACAAGCCGAAGGGGGGGGGTGGTAATTTAAGACTTGGTAAGAGAAAATGAGAGAGACAGAGAAAAATTACAGACTTAGGTAGAAACCACAAACCCACAAGCCCCTGACAAGTTTGTGTGATAACATTTGGTTCCACAGGGGATGGCATGCTCCCTGATTTTCCAAGAACAAGTAGTTCTAGTGACTTAGCTGTTAGGATATGGGGTCTAGCTCAAAACTTTCACAGAATAATACAGGGGAAAAGGTACACTACTTTAATAAAAATGAAAACAAACACATGGGCTCCAAAAAGAGATTATTTATGTACAATCCTAGGCTAACTGACATTTTACGAGGCGCTAGGTGAAGGAAAACTTCCACCATATCCACCCAAACTTCTTGGTAATACAATTCTTTTATTTACTGCAGATGATCCCCCAAAAAATGCTAAGTATGACAACAAAAAGAGGAAATGGCTTGGAACACTGATTGTACCCCCAAATGATGATAAGGTGAATAAATCTGTAGGCTCCAATTCTTTTGGAAAGAAAATATCCATATATAATCCCACAGGGTCACAAAATTTATAATCAGTGGAGCTCAACTGGTAAGAAATTAACTCCTTTCCATTATTGTGACTCACTCGTCCTATGATGTTCTCAAAGTGCACAAGTGGATAGAGAACTAATGCGGGCTGGCTGATACCTGCCCAATTACAGGTTCTGGGCAGGAGGTAAACTATCGAGTGATTTCCTCATTTACATGCTTTTATGTGTTTTCTACGAGTCTAGGATAATTGATTTCCACCCGATGATTTTCCTTAATTAATAAAGGAAACGACTCTATAGTGTGCTCTTGGAAACCTTTCATAACACCATACTCGCCTGTGAGTATTGGTGAAGTAATGCAATTTGAAAATTTTAGAAAATATGAAATGTGTGACTCCATGTATATGGCCACAGGATCATGAATAATGTGACAGAATCTTGGCTTCTTTAGAAGACCAGGCTGCTCCTCTGTAAAATTCTCTCTACTTGAAAATAAATTCCCTCCTTGCTCTTTTGAAACTAACTCTTGATCATCTACAGTTGCAGTCTCTTCTTCGTAATAATGTTCACAAGATAATGGCGCAACAAGATTTAGAACATCAAAACTATGATCATCCAAGAACATACAGTTATCTATGCAATCAACCACTACTACATGCTCAAAATGTTATGGAAACTGATCATAAGATTTATATGCATCCCTACCCATCAAAAAACTATAACTATTGAAGGATCTGATTCGAAATTTGAATCACACCCACTTCCTCATTGTTGTTCCAGATCTGATTCATATTCATTATCTTCTTTCTCGGAATTTGAAACAGAATGACAGTCTTCTTGCTCATGCAAATTTTCAAGATATGCCTGCGTATGAACCCACTTGCTAGCCCTGATGTTTTCTTCGACCTCTACAACATATTCAAACAGATTTGAGCCATGACATAGTACAAGCTATGGATGCTGAGCCATGACATAGTACACCATGGCAACAGTCTCTGTGGGTCTGATCTCCATAGGCATACTATGATAAACACTGTAAAAACTCTTGTTGAAGATAGCCAAGGCTTCCTCTTCCCCTATCCTCAAGTCATTAAACTCAAACCCATATTGATCAAGGGACTTGTTCTCACCCCAACACTTTAAAAATGCATGGCATAGCTCGGTCCAGGAGCCAACAGAACTGGCTTCCAAACATCTAAACCACACAACAACCTCTCTAGACAAAGATTGTGAGAACAACCTCATGGTAACATCCTCGTGAACAATCTCAAATTGGTCAACAAATTTCTCAAAGGCCCCCAAGTTCCTCTTGGCTGTAATATGATCCTCCCCAAAAAACCAAGGAAGATACTCAAAGGAATAAAGAGGATAAGGATGAATGTCGAATGGCAACCTTAAAGGTTTAAACAACTTATTTCTGATTTTAATTTGAAAATGGGTTGATCATGAAGACTAACAAGATGATGACAAGGCTTAGAAGGAATAACAGAGGGTAATGATATTTGAGAAGTCTGTGAATTATTTTCAACCTCCTCATAGAAACAAGGGTGATCAATTTCAAGAGGAGATGCAATACAAATCTCACTTTTATGAATAGGAAGAGGTGAAGACACGAGATCAACATCTACAACACAAGAAGAGGGCATGTCTTCTTCTTCCAAGGATGGATGAATGAATGAAGGCTTATTGTCATATGAATATATAAGGCAGAGGATAATCCTCTATATATGTAAGGGGAAAGAGAGGAATGAGTTGATGAAAAAGAACAAAATTTCACGAAGCAACCTCATAAACTGATACCTAGTTTTTCCCTTCGGTATGGTAATTTTTCTGTCAACGGGATCCTCCCCAGTGGATTCTCTAAATGTGGAGTCGCCAGGTGCAATTTGCAATCACTAGTGGTTCTAATGTCTGATACACCTTCAGAATCAAAAACTTGTTCAGAGATTGTCGGAAGAACCACAGTATTTAAGACATCTTGTCGTCGATGTTTCGGATCCATAACAGGATCCATCATCAGGACCAAAAAAGTCTGAGAAAGATAGTGAGAGAAGAGCTTTTATTAAATAGTGATGAGGCGGGTGAAAGAACTACGTTTTGGCTGGGTGAAACCCTCTTTTTTAGGAGAAATTTAGGGTTGACCGGGAGTTTTAGTAAAAACTATATTAATTTTATGTTGGTTAAGGTTTAATAATGAGGAAACCCTAGTATTAAGGAGGTACAATTAATCTTAAGTTAATTTGACTAAGTGATGTTAGTTTTGTCAATATTAATGTTAGTTAATTATAGGTTGGAATAATGAGGTAAACCCTAGGTTTGAGGAAGTTAGTGTTAGTTTGACTAATTAAAGCTAATTTTAGGTTCAAAATATTAATATTAAATTAAAAGGCTAAAAAAACCTATATGGTATATGGTTAATTATTTTAAGTTCAAAACGCTAAATTTATGGTTGGTAATATTAAGGTTACCTTAGTTTAGTAGTAAAAGGTAATAATAATAATGTTATTAAAGCAAGTAAAGACTAATTAAAGCTAATTTTAGGTTCAAAAAATTAATATTAAATTAATTTAGGTTTTAAAAGGGGCTAAATTTAACTATATGGTATAAGGTTAATAATATAGGCTAAAATTAATGTTAAATTATTTTAAGTTCCAAAGGGCTAAATTTAGGGTTGACTATAGTGAATTAGTATGGTAATATTAAGGTTACCTTAGTTTAATAGTAAAAGGTAATAGTAAGTAAGGGGATTATTAGAATATTAGGTTAAAGAGTAAGTAAGGGGATTATTAGAGGATTAGGTTAAGTTCAGGAAAAAGAGGGTGTCAATTATTTAATAAAGAGGGGTATTAATACTATCAATGATGTTAAAAGGATCTACAATCGAATTACTGGTAGAACACTTAGGTTTGTAAAAGGTATATSTTGGTTAAGGTTATGTTAGWCTAACATAACCTTAACCAASATATACCTTTTACAAACCTAAGTGTTCTACCAGTAATTCGATTGTAGATCCTTTTAACATCATTGATAGTATTAATACCCCTCTTTATTAAATAATTGACACCCTCTTTTTCCTGAACTTAACCTAATCCTCTAATAATCCCCTTACTTACTCTTTAACCTAATCTTCTAATAATCCCCTTACTCACTATTACCTTTTACTATTAAACTAAGGTAACCTTAATATTACCATACTAATTCACTATAGTCACCCCTAAATTTATCCCTTTGGAGCTTAAAATAATTTAACATTAATTTTAGCCTATTTTATTAACCTTATACCATATAGTTAAATTTAGCCCCCCCTTTTTAAAACCTAAATTAATTTAATATAAAAAAAATTGAACCTAAAATTAGCTTTAATTTGTCTTTACTTGCTTTAATAACATTATTATTATTACCTTTTACTACCAAACTAAGGTAACCTTAATATTACCAACCCTAAACTTAGCGTTTTGAACTTAAAATAATTTTAGCTTATTTTATTAACCATATACCATATAGGTTTTTTTTTAGCCTTTTAATTTAATATTAATATTTTGAACCTAAAATTAGCTTTAATTAGTCAAACTAACACTAACTTCCTCAAACCTAGGGTTTACCTCATTATTCCAACCTATAATTAACTAACATTAATATTGACAAAACTAACATCACTTAGTCAAATTAACTTAAGATTAATTGTACCTCCTTAATACTAGGGTTTCCTCATTATTAAACCTTAACCAACATAAAATTAATATAGTTTTTACTAAAACTCCCGGTCAACCCTAAATTTCTCCTAAAAAAGAGGGTTTCACCCAGCCAAAACATAGCTCTTTCACCCGCCTCATCACTATTTAATAAAATCTCTTCTCTCACTATCTTTCTCAGACTTTTTTGGTCCTGATGATGGATCCTGTTATGGATCCGAAATGTCGACGACAAGATGTCTTAAATACTGTGGTTCTTCCGACAATCTCTGAACATATTTCTCACCACAGAAACCTAAATGCACAAATCAAAAACTTGTTGTCGTTCTACCAAGGGAAAATCTTCAATTCATCCCCAACAATGACACTAGAAATGTTAGCACCAGAATTCACCTTTGTATTGCAGTAGAGGTAAGCCCAGTACCCATCAGTTTGTATGTCACAATGAATAAATTTAAGGGTGGTCAAATGGACGTAGCATCAGGATTATGTCGTTTTAACTCAGAAAATTGGGCTGGTACGCATAAGAAGATGAGGTCTTGATCTAAATTCAGTCAGTAAGTTGTAATAAAGGTGAGTAGGGGGAAGAAACTTGAGAAGAGTGGAGAGGTATTCTATGGACATCCGGTCTTCCAATAGCCTAAAGAGGAAAAACTCAGAAGACAAGATCTTCTTGGTTCAGAGTTTTAAGGAACTAAATGAAAATATCATTGAACTGAAATCAAACATACATCACAATTCAATAACAACAACTCGAATAGATCGTCCATGCCTGAGTCATTTAGTATTGGAGGGAAAAATACAACACAAGAAACTAATTAAAACTGGACGCGATGCCACTGTGATCAAACCTACATCACAATAGCATAACTACCCTCGATTGGATGATCTCGAGTGTTTTAATATAGTTGTTACAGAGAATGGAAAGGAAGTTGACTTTCATTAAACAAGAAGTCTCAAATACAGATACATAACCAAAAGAAACAGATCTTCATTAAAACTTTACAAAGAAGGAGCCTAGCTCAACCATCGACCCCTAACAAAATATCAAAACTAACTATTTATACTCAGAACTACTCGTTCCCCCGAAGAGCACACTCTAGTCACTGCATTCAACGCTCAACATCTGCCCTTTCTTTTGTCAAGCTGCACTTGCATTCTTTTGTCAGATGGAAGATCATAACAGTATGGGATTTGCAGAAAAATCTATTGATAGGGGAACCTTGGGATGACAGTCTGCCTCCACGGCCAACTTCTCCATGCTTTCCATTTATGGGGTGAAACGAGGTTTCAACCACCTCCCCATTTCAATTAACTACTCTTCGTTGGGATCGGGAAAAGACTGGACACCCTTAAATGTTCCAGGCGAGCTCATGACTCCTTCGAGTCAATTCTGGCACCTAGATGCCACACAGATCCTTCTCTTTGACCACCATGGGAACTTCGGTCTCTTGCGTAGCTCCTTTCCATCACTCCATGTGACCTTGGGCCATAACCTGGGGCTCTTATGTGAAATTTCTTGATTTCGCATTTCGGGAGTCTTCACTCCACTTGATTTGAAATTTTCCAATACCCGATATTGTGAAATGGCCTCTCTAGATTGACGGTCGGATTTGCTAAGAGTTTGGCGGCCACGATCACCTCCTCACAAACCCCTAGTCTCCAGTCGATCGATAAGAGCTTTCCCTTCCTTATGGCCCTGCTTTCCACATGACCTCGAGTTTTGATCGTGGGCCCCACTCCTAGGCACTTCATGATTTCATGTTTCGAAAACTCACGTCGTGCTCCATCTTGAAACCTCTAAGACACAAAATCGAGATTTCTCGAATCAGGTGCCACGCATCCGTCTGAAATGAACGTCCCAAATCATTTCTACATTTCGTGTTTTGTGAGTGCTCATGGCTCTACCCTTTGACTGCTCCATCCTATGAGTCAATGAAATGCTAATCTCGCGTCGCGCGTCCTTCTGAAATGAATGGCCTAGATAATTTCATCATTTCATGAGTCCTCATGGCTCTGCCCTTTGACTGCTCCATCATGAAAGTCAACAAAATGCTAATCTTGGGCCACACGTCCTTCCCAGTATCAATGGATAAGATTGACCTCGCGATTTTGGACCTTTGTTTGACGCTAAACTTTGTGTAACTCTATGATCCCGATCACCTGATGGTCGTCGATATGATCTGCCCGATGGATCTCTGCCATTGAAAGATGATATTGCTCGCTCGCTCGAATTGAGTCCATATTAGACTACTCTAAGTGTTGTGCTTTGTGATTTTGGTCATGGCCCGCATGATCAAGGATTCAGACAACTAGATACGGGCTGGAAAAACAGGGGGACCTGGGCATTTTAAACACAAAGGATGGAAAACAAAAAAGATTTTACAAGCTGAAAGGTGGGGGAAATTTAATACTTGGTCTATGAAAATGAGAGAGACAGAGAAAAATTACAGACTTAGGTAGAAACTGCAAACCCACAGGCCCCTAACAAGTTTGTGTGATAATTGTTTCAATGCATCTATGTACTTATATGATAACATGTTGATGTTGTTATGGCCTTCCAAAAATTATTGTTTAAAGGCCCAAATACAACCTAATTTTAAATTCTTAATTTATTGGAAATGAATTTGGAAATACTTATATAGTGAACACTATTGTCTTCTCTTAAGGCCCTAACAATCATGAGAAAAAATTCCACCTATTGTTCCACCCAACCTTGAATCTCCACAGTTATTCTATTCTCCAAAATCCAAACCAAATTATGTACATGCATTCTAATTACTCTCTACATTCATTCATCCAATATAATAAAACATAATATATTAAACTAGCATACACACGTGTTTTTTATTCATGTTTTTAATGGATGGGGATCTTATTCAAGTGCTTAAAAAAATGGATAAAGAGTCGGGTAGACTGGATAAAAATTATCATTTTCCGAAGAGCCAAGAAATGAGGACATTCTACAGCCTTTGGAATGCAAGTGATTGGGAAAGAGAGGTGGGATTGTAAATACCAACTAGAGTAAAGCCCCATTTGTTACATCCTTTTGCAACTTATTTTTTTCTACTTATTTTTCTAAATTTTATGTAGAGGAGGCTTTGGAATCCAACCAAGAGCATAGGCTCCAATTGATGCTAACAAAGTACATGACCTAGAACAATTGTGTAGACACCAAGATATTTCCCCAATGGTTAACCCTATAATGAAAATGATCCCTCAATGCAACTCCATTGATTGAATTCATTCATTCGTAAAAAGAATTTTGGAGACCCTACCCTTCCATCGATCTTTTCCTTCTTTCTATTATTTTCTATTGCATTGAATATTTCACTCTACCTATCTAGTGCTCAAACCATCGAAATCACACCCATATCACCACTTGGAGGCCAATGGTAGACTTAGTAAGTCCTTTGTGGTTGTTTGAGAGGAATTGTTCATGTCCCCAGGTTCCTAGAAACCACATTTAGAGCCTAAGGACCAAGTTTCCTCCCCCGATAATGTTCAGAGCCTCATGTTCGAAGAACAATGAAGTTATAAATGTAAGTCTATCCCATTTGGATTGTGCATTGAGTTATTAAGTAGGGCCATCTACACATCTAGACCTTAGTTTTCAAACTCCATGTCTACACATAACAAAATTGAATCATAAAATGAACTACTTATTAATTTCACTAACATCAATCACCTATTTGTGTGTGATGGTTTTAGATTATGCATTCATTGTAGATTGTGCATTGGGTCAAAGATTAATGATTTTTTTGTTGAGTGTTGAATTCAAATTATACATTGACTGTATTTCTCTTCACTATAATTTCTAATGTAAACAATAATGGACATGCGTTTCTCTTCAATGTAATTTTCTAATGTAAACAATAACATGCCTGTGTTATGTATGACTAGGATGTGCATGCATTTTGGTGATGTGGAGTCCAAATCTAGGCGGGAAGTTAGCACATGTTAGAAATTTGAAATTCAGAAGAATGCATTTTCATTTAATAACACTTACATTGCCTATCTATCACATGCTATGTGTCTATTTCATACTTAGGTTCAAAGTAACCAAGTCAGTGGTAAGAAATGCATAAACTATATGAAATTCATTTTTCTTTCCTTTTTCAATGTCTTGTTTTGATGAACTGCTACAATATGTTCCACATACTCATAGATAATGAAATTTTCGATATATAGAGACTTGATTATACACACTAACACACTATATTAAAGTAATATTATTATTTTTTCATTTTTTTTCTATTTTTCTTATGACATAATTCATTAATACAAAAATAAGATGATTAATGTTTCTTCTAAAATCTTTTCATTCCTCAACAATTAAAAAACAAAATTCTATGTTAGACTTCTAGATATTGATCTCTATATGCTTAAAAAAATCCATTTTCATTATGTTAATTCCTTCACATGTTGTACCAACACTTGACATAAAAATTGTAGGGTTCATTGTCTTTATAAATTTAAAAATATATATAAAACAATCTTTTTTAGGGGGCAAATAGCCCCTCCTTGTACTCTACATTTATACCATTTTGTATATTGATATTGTCATTTGGGTACTCAAACCAACACAAACAGATACATTATACTCTCCAAAAAAAAATGTAACAGTGGAAAAAATAAAAATAATATATTCAAAAAAGTTATTCAATTTTCTATATTATCTTCTCACCCAAATATAGATTCATTGTGTAGTTATCTTCTTTAATATGAATTTGTCAAACCTACTCAAAACTTATTCAAATGCTTATAAAATTAATAGACAACATATGCAAAAATTAATAGACAACATATGCAATTTAAGATGAAACGTGTATTTCTCAAATATAATCCTATTAAATACACATATATATAATCCTATTAAATACACATATAGAACTAGTTAGATACATATCTTAAAATTAAAACAATCCCATAAAAAAAACAATGTATTGCCATTAAATTTAAAATGTCATGTTATCACTCTATTCTTTAGTCCATGCAATGGACATACACATTGCAATGTTGGAACTATGGCCAATAGGTTAAACAAACTACAACTAAACATGTCTAAAATTGTTAGTTGGAAGATCGCATTTGTGTGAGCCATTCCCATGGAAAATGGGATAGTGTTTGTTTGTTGCATCAACATAAAAAGAAGCCATGGTTGTTCTATCAAATGTATACGTATCACAAAGAGAAGCCATGGTTGTTCTATCAGATGTATAAGTATCATTGCATAAGAAGCATAATAATTAAAAACGTGTATATATATATATATATATATATATATATATATATACTGAAACAAATCACATTAATGGGTATAAAAGTATATGTCAACATTGACTTGTCAAGTCAATGAAAGTGGGTAGAAAATACAACACCTACCAAGTTTCAAGTCTTAACAAGTAACATGTTTGTGCATTGGCATGCACATTATATATATTAGTTTCATTATTTATCTACTTAAATCAATAATGGTACCATGATGCATCTAGTCAACGAAAAGTGAACGAAAAATCATTTTGTGTGTTACAAATAATGTTATGCATGAAATAACCTACTTAACCATTTTTTTCCATCATTTTTGTTGTTGTTTCCTAAGAAATTCTTCACTCACCCCTTTCATGCATATTTTCGTACACTATATCCAACCATATAGTTCATACTATTGGTCAATAATTTGTGACTAATAACAATAAAATTAACATAGATTCTTGAAGAAGCAAATACTAGTGAATTTCCATTCCATATGGCCTTGGTGCATCGAACCTTTGCACTTGTTTTCTTTTATTCTTCCTCTCGTCTAACTTGTCTACTCTTCGCACCTTTATGGATCTAAAAACAAATTAAAATGGTTAATGGTGCACAAATTAAAGGAGTTCATGAAGTACTGGAAGAAGAAGACAATACCCAATGATAAGAGTTTAAAAAAAAAATCCCAATTATATTAATTAATATAATATGTTCTCTGATACTGGTTACAAGAAGCTATTTGCGTTGATCAAGTCTTTCACCAAATAATTGGATAGTCCAATTCAAATGGAGGAAAGAGATTGGGGTACATCCAAAAACATAAATGAGAGGTTACAACAAGTCTGAGAAGTGGAGAGAGTTAGTGCTGGAGTAGAAGGAGAATATCATCGATGCTAGTCATAAGACATGTTAAATATGAAAGCAAATTCTGAAGTTGATTGCAGGGGTTGATAGAATCTGATTTTAGTAGATTTTGATCACTTGTGTGGGGCCATCATGGCCATCCAGCCACATGTATGTAATCTGGCCTGCATTTTTTTGTAGAGCTGATTTAGAGAGAAGATCTGCCTCTCTATTGTATTCTCGAGAAGCATGTGTGAAGGTAAGATCTTTGAATTGGTGTTGGAGAATTTTGATGCGGTCCATCCAAGCCAAGAGGGTGATCAAGTGGAGCTTACCATTGTGATTCAATCATTCTATGACAACACTGGAGTCGCCAATGAGATGTAGGCGATCGATATTTAATCTTGTGGCCAAGTGAGGGTGGCCCGAGCACCCAGAAGTTCATCCCTTGTGTTGGTTCTCGGGCCACCGCTGAGAGTCCATTTGTAAATTGTAGTTGCATTTAATTTAATCAGGCCACCCACTCCACTCATAGTTTCGTTGCATTGGGCTGCCCCATCAAACCATCACATGGGGTAATCTTCAGCTACGTGAGGATGTTTTAGGATCTTTTTTTTCCTCTTGTAGGGATGGATACCTCTCCACAAATGATAAATGCCAAGTATTTTATATGTCACGGAGTTGACTGAACGTGGAATGTCTTCGAAAATCCTGTTGTTCCTCTCCAGCTAGATGTACCAATTGACCAATGGAGGAAGGTATTTATGAGTGTGTTCTCTGGTGAGCCAATGTGTGAAACAGTTTGTTAGAGTAGTCTCATTCCAGGCAGATACCAATGTTTAGATCAATTTTGATCTTGATCCATACACGTTGGGTAAATTGGCAATGTATGAAGAGGTGAAAAACGAATTTTTCATTAGAGTTGCATAACCGACAGATGCTAGGACCCGTCCAACCATTGCTAAGTAAAATATCCCATGTGGGGATTTTATTTTCAATTGTAGGCCAATTGAATAGTTTAACCTTGAGAGGAATTTTCCATATCCAAAGGTTTTTGCGCCAGCCTAGTAAAATATTGTGAGCAACTAGTGTAGATATAGCCGTGTATATATTTTTTACAGTG
Organism: Picea engelmannii; assembly: GCA_009831015.1. NCBI lineage: Eukaryota > Viridiplantae > Streptophyta > Pinopsida > Pinales > Pinaceae > Picea > Picea engelmannii. The sequence continues at coordinate 473,751 of ML782329.1, read as the reverse complement.
GTGTGTCCCGAGCAATCACCACTTTCCCACATCATCTGATCATCATTTTTATGGAGATGTATACCCGCCTTTTTTAGTTCATGACAAAAGAGGTCCCATTCATGTTCCTGAGATGTGGCTAAAACAAGATTTCCACCCTATTTCCAGCCATTAAAAATCTTCTCATGTTCATGGTAGCACGTCGCTTGATAAAGGTAGGTGATATTATTATGATTCAGTTGTTGGATGAAAGGGAGAGATAGGTGAAGTGTTGTACCAAGACCAAGGATGCAATCCTTACCCAACTCAATGGAGTGGTTGGAGCCAGGTTTCTAGCATATCCATTTTTTGATCTAGTGTGTAGATTTTGATAGGTTCTTCCAAGTTTGTGAGGTAGTCCTGTAATGGGTAGGATATGAGTGGAGCCAAGTTTCCACTGTAGTGTGTGGTAGGTACTTATGTTTTATGACCAAACTCCATATGCCCTTTGTTGATAGGACTCACTAGAGTGAGTTAGCAACCAGAGCTATATTGAAAGTGAAGATATTCCTTATCCCCCAGCCACCCTGTAGCTTTGGTTTAGCTAGTGTTTCCCAATTGCAGTGGTGCATGCCAATCCAAAGGAAGTTGTAAGTAAGTTTTTGGAGTTTTTCTAGCACCAGAATGGGAATGGCTTCTAGCACCATCCAATAGACCGTTTGTCCTTCAAGAGTGGCTTTTATCAGAGTGTAACGACCTCCTATTGACAATCATTTGTTACACCAATGCCCTAATTTTTTCCCACCTTCGTGACAAGCCAATCCCAATCAAAATTTTTATAATGTTCTGCTTTGATATAATATCCTAGGTACTGGAATCCTTGTGAGAGATGGATGAATGAGTGCAGGAAGATGCCCTTGAGAACTTCCAGATCTTGATCTTGTATATTGTCATGATGAAAAGTAGTTTTTGTCCAATTGATTTGTAAGCCTATGGCTGAGCAGAAGATTTGCAAGAGATTGTTGATTTCCTTCCATTCGAGGGAGCTTCCACTTGTCATAATGAGAACATTGTCTGCAAATAGCAGGTGAAGGATCTTGACCAGCCTCGAGACCTTTATCCCATTAATCTTTCCTTCAAACTGGATTTTTTTGAGGAGGAGGCTTAAACCTTCCATGACTAGAATGAAGAGAAGTGGTGAGAGAGGGAAGCCCTGCCTCAAGCCTTTGCCACTATGGAAGAAAGGTGAGGGTTCACCGTTTATCAACACAACGAAGGTTTCACTTGTGATGCAACTCATAATCCAGATGACAGTGGAGTGGTTGAAACCCAATTGGATGAGGATGAGTCTAAGAAAATCCTATTCTATACAGTCAAAGGATTTTTTGAGGTCTAGCTTGAGTATAAGAGCACTGGATTTTTTATGTTTGATGTTTTGTAAGCATTCTTGTGTTGTTCCAATATCATCGAGAATTTGGCGTCCCTTTAGAAACCCAAGTTGTTCACTGGATAAATATCGTGAGAGAATGGGTTTGATTCCGAGTGCTAGGATTTTAGAGATGAGCTTGTAGCATAGGTTGCATAGGGAAATCGGTCTGTAATGACCAAAAGTTGTCGGCTGTTTTGTTTTTGAAATGAGAGTTAAGAAGATAGAATTTATGGCTCCATAAATTTTTCCATGGAGTTTGGAATCCTCCACTAATTCTAGAAGATCAGGTCCCAACAGGTCAAAGAAGTGTAAATAAAACTCAACAGTCCAGTCGTCTGCATCTGGGATTTTGTCCTTAGAAAAGGATTTGAGAGAAGTCAAGACTTCTTGTAATGTGGAAGGTTTTTCTAGGAGTGAATAATACTCTGTTGCAACAATATGCTGGAAGAGTTGTGTCACCATGACTTGAGTTTGTGTGAATGTTTGTGATCTAGACTCATAAAAAGACTTGAAGTAATAGGATGTTGCAGTACTTGTGTCATCAATAATATCCCATATATGCTTCTTGTTTATGGAATCATTGGCCAATTTATGGAAGAATTTATTGTTCAAATCTCCACATTTTACCCATGTAGCTCTGCTACGCTTCCTCTAGAGTGCTTCATCTGCCAACAAAATTTTATTTCTGTCTGTTTCTAATTGTTTTATAAGTTTTATGTTTTCCCTAGCACGCCCTCTCTGTGAGTCCAGATTTCTCTTCTCCCATAGGTATTTCTCTCTATTAAACCAATATCCTAATATCTTATTTTACATTCATGAATCTAGTAACACTTGGTTGTCTAATTAATTTATCACTAAGAGACCAATTAATTTATCACTAAGAGACCGCGATTATATACCATTATCATGTTATAATATTTTTGAATGTTTTCTTTCATTGTTCGCAACACTCATTTCAATAGTCTTAGGTTTTAGTTTGAAAGTGTTAAAGTAAAGGATATTATTATAAAATGAATAGCAAGTTGAACAGGGTGTTGCATTTGTATCTATTTTTATCGGTGCATGAGCCTACCACCTCTCTTTCTCTTTATTTTCTATAGAACACTTATACTATTTGACATGGAGATTTTATTTTCTTATTAGTCCCTTCCTTGAGGCACTGGACTATTTGTAAGCGGTTTTTCATTTTTCATTAGTGATGCATAGAAACCAATAAACTTAACTCAAAGTTTTAAGATCTTGTTTCATTTATCACTTTTTCTCAACTTATCAATTAGGTACAACAATTGTTTGGACCAATGATCAATAGAAATCTTTGAATCTTTGAGGCTTTATTTGGCCTCATATCAAGGTCGTACATATCAATTAGGTACAACAATGTTTTGAACCAATATAAAACTTTGAAGCTTTATTTGGCCTCATATCGAGGCCGTACAGTTTTAAAATTTGAAAAGTTAAAGTCTTACATATCAATTAGGTACAACAATGTTTTTAACCAATATAAAACTTTGAAGCCTTATTTGGCCTCATATCGAGGCCGTACAGTTTTAAAATTTGAAAAGTTAAACTTTGAGGCCTTATTTGGCCTCATATCGAGGCCGTACAGTTTTAAAATTTGAAAAGTGGTAGTACAACCGTACAGTTTTAAGGCCTTATTTGGTCTCATATCGAGGTCATATAATTTTAAACGTTGAAAAGTTAGAAAAATGTATATACTTTTTTGACAAGATAGATTAATGTTAACTTTGAAGTTAGATTAATCCCAAACATTTCATGTTTTGGGATAGCCGAGAGCATATCCCATAGTTCATAATTCATAATAAAAAGATCATCCTTCAACGTGAAAGTGACTTCCTTAGGTTTATGCCTGTCCTAAGCTGCTCTTGCCACAACCCTACACCTCTATGCTACTCTTGCCACGACTTGCCTTTGTTATACATGTCTGTGGCCTTTGTTGCTTTCCCTTCCATTTCTCTCCCTTCTACTTCTCCTAAGTCTACTTCGAAAAAATAATTCTTTCCATTTCAACCATCTATGATTCAAGAAGGCACAACCAACCTCACATCCAACCTTTATCGTTGTAGCTGCTTCTGTCTATCGATATGGCTGCTTCCATATTTCCCTGAGTTGATGCTTCCATCTCTGCATGAGTCGATGTCGATGTACTCGATCACGCCTTCTTACAGTCTCAGGTAAGAATGTTATAAGGCTGTAAAAATCCTGTAGGGTGACCCCAATAGTTCAAACCTTGAATCTCGTAGGTCAGACCTTCAGATTGCCAATAGTTCATACCTTCGTAGTTCAGACCTTCAGATTGCCAATAGTTCATACCTTCCTCATTCTCCACATTCTGCATGACAAAGGTTGTAGGATGCGGAGCTCATTCCTTACCCCTTCCACTGCTTGAAGCCCCGTGTTCTGCATTCCACAAAAGGAAGAGTTTCTTTCAAAGACTTTGCATTCCACAAAAGGAAGAGTTTCTTTCAAAGACTTTTGATTGGTAGAGCGTACACCCCTTAGCATGCATCATTCTCGAAGAGTCATGTACCTTTCCAAATTGATTTCTATGGACAATGTCGCACACAATGACCTTATCAACCTTAATGAGAATCCATAGGGGCAGCTTCTTTCTCATCATCTGCCTCAAATCCGTTACTCTTGAATATGCTTATTCGTTTGGACCAGCTTATCCCTCAGTCGTATTTCCGGGTTGAACCACTTTAGAGGAAAGGTTTCCAAACAATATGGTTAGGGCAGTCGTTTCATTCATTACTTAGATCCTCCATTCCATGCACAGGTGGGAGAAAGAACTTATCTCTTGTGGGTAAGGCCGCATTCTTATTGCGGTTACTAATTATTGGAGGGTGCGGGTATAGAAAACAGTTAACAACTCTTCACCGATCTAACTTCGGGTATGGGCTGAATTCAGTTGTGAGGCTTCATCAAAGATATCTACACCCAATGCGTACCGGCTACTACCCCAATGTTTATCCCTAAGAAAATTTCGGTGGCCATTCGTAGAGAATTTTCAGCAATGGCCAGGGTAGGGAAATAGCTCACCAAGAATTTAGTTTTTCCTGGGTTTGTTTCAAAGACTACCTCTCATTTGAACGGTAAAACAGTGGTATTTATAGTCCAAGGCTCTGCCCATGCAATAAACCCTGAACTGCACACTTCACACTGCATCCTTTCGTGCCCCATGACGCTGCGATACTCACGCCCCGCCACGAGAAATCGACTAAAACTCCTTCCCCGCACACTTCACATTGTATCCTTTCGTTCCCCATGACGCTGAGATACTCACGCCCCGCCACGGGAAAGAGACTAAAACTCCTTTCCCACAGCTTCACGGTTGTTACCTCATCAACCTGCAATTTTCACTCTGGCAGCATTAACAACGTTCATGGTTGGTGTTGCCATGGACCACCCCTTTCTCAATCTTCCTCTTTGCTTCATCCACTGGGAAGGTCCACTGGCAGCATTAACAACTTTCATGGTTGGTGTTGCCATGGACCACCCCTTTCTCAATCTTCCTCTTTGCTTCATCCACTGGGAAGGTCCACTGTCAGAAAAATACGTTATCTATTAAATCATCCATACAAGGCTCTTTTATTTTTTTAATCATGGGAACAACCTCCCAAGAGTATATCGAACAGTCCGCAAGCCAGATATACCAATAATTTGTGACTCAGCAGGGGCCGAGACATCCCGAGTCCCACCGAAGTGAACCTCTATCCCAGGGGTCATCTACCCTTCTAGCCTTGTCACAACGAGCCAATATGAGCATCCCTACCCCCAACCGGTTTTGAACCTGTGACCTCCCAGAGGACGTTCTCATGCCTGCTAAAGACATCTAGCAGGCTTAATACTAAATTGACATGCAACAAATTTTTTTAATGATGACACGCTTACATCTCGTTTCAATGACTAATTATTAGTAGTGATCAGTCCCATGAACTGTGATTGGTATCAAAGTATGCCCCTTTTATTTTTTCTCCCACTACACTAGTCTCTCAAGGGCTTCGAGAGCTCAAGCATGCATTTGAAAAAAAAGTCTCATTTTTAAACCTGCAATTTCAGCGCAACGTATATGACTAGGCGGCTAATCGCAAATCATATGGTAATTGTATGCATATTTTAACAAATGGTTGTTAATTTTCTATACATCTCGCCAGAAATTTAATCTCAGACATCTGAATTTGGAAAGGAGTCATGGCTTAGGGTTAATCATGGAAAATTAGGGCTAATTTGAAAAAAATCTTAGTTCAACCTGTTGTGTTATGGAAAATTTTAGGAATATTGTGTTGACAATCAAGAAATTGCAACTCTGCTGAATTTGTGTTGCATAACTGTCCTTATCCCATTTTCCACATTCCCTCTTTCTAATCCTACTTCTGGAATCTCTTTAATATGGACCCTTCTCTGTACTTTGGTAATTGGAAATAATTACCTGAGGACTTTGGATGTAGGACTTTGGATGTAGCATACAATAACTAGAACATGAACCAAGACAAATGCGTGTGATGTCAAAAGCTTTAAACCGTCATTCCACTTAAGGAAGGGGTTTGCTTCTTTGTAACTCTCCTTTGTTTCGACCAGTTGTCATTAATGCTCCCATAACATACCTAAGATATTGTATGTTTGTCATTGAAAAGTGTTTAGGATGTCAATTGACTATGATTTTCAAAATGCTTACTTTAAGATAATAGTTGACCATATAATATATATGCATAATTGCACTATTATTTTGTGAAGTGTTTGTTTAAGCCCATATATCGTTATGGTTCATGGAATGCATACAAATATGTGGTGGTTTTGGTGGTTCCATTCTCAGTTTTACTCGACTTCATTTTTTAGTAGAGGGATTTTTATTTGATTGCATTCCTAGTTTTTTTTATATGGTTTTCACTATTTTAGATACACAAGTATTTTTCTACGACATATTGGGTTGATGCTTAGGAGGGGTTCTAACATTTGAGTCTAGATACATGGAATTCAAAGTGTGTTACGTTTGACCCTCACCTATGACTTGGAACTCTCTAAAGTAAAAAAATACATGATTTGATATCCTAAGACAAAGATAAGATATCATTTCTCAAGAAAATAAAATTAAATCTCATTGTTATTATGTATAGATTTGTAAAAAATGGTATACTTTTGATCCATTTAATTGTCACAAATGTATCGATGTGTTCATTACCTAATAGAAACATGTATGTTTATTATCATTTATATGAGACCATATAGTGATAAGGTCTATCTAGAATAACATGTCTTGATCTTCAACTCTTTGATTTGATTCTAGGTTAAACCATCTTGATATTACTAAAAATGATTCTATGTGAGAAGACAAATAATGCAATTTACATTGTGTCTCTAACATCACAAATTTTACTCTAGCATTTTTTGTTATGTTTTCTTCATATGCCAATGTCTATTATCATTTTAGATTAAATTTATTATTATGTACCTAGGTCATCCTTATTGATGTATTTATTTGATTACATGGACCTCATTTCCTTGATGTATATTATACGATGATGCCATGTTTGATGCATATTGATTCCATTAATGATGATATTATGATGATATTATGATGTTACATATTGTAGTGCCATGTTTGTTTAGTTTCATAGTGTGATAATTTTTTAATTAATGATGCAATAATGACTAATTTTAGGATTAGAACTAACCATGGTCAGATTCGAGAGCAACTTGAAAGTTTTTGATGGGAATTTTGTGATATATGACGGTTACTAATAGAAATTATAGTTTGTGATATTGATTTATTTTTGGGATCCACATTAACAAAATTCATATATTAAGAGGATCCTAAATGAAAATATTAAGTAAGATGTTGAGGATGACATATTCTAAGCAATGGGTCATTCTATTCGACTCTAGTGTTGCTTGTACCATACCCATTACTACACCCAAAATGAAATCACTCTCATACCCATTCAGGATAAATGCATGCAACATGATAATTATGCTCCTACAACTATAAAAAAAAATTAATTCATAGATGAAGTCTATTTATCCATATGAAACTACATGTAATCACGCAGAACATAGAGAAAAATGCAATAGTTAAACACAACATGCAAGCATAACATTAATACTATAAATAGAAACAATGATCACAACACTTATCTTTATAAAAAAATACACAAATGGTTGCAGACATGAGACATCCCACCAAACCATAGGCTCTACTACTCCAATTATCTAAACATTAGTTCACCCTCGAGTTACAGCTATGAATCCACAAGAAAGAATGAATCCAATATCTAGCTATTATCCACTAATTAGCCCAACACCCAATAAAATTTCCAACAAGATAACTCCTAAACTAATTTCTAATCCACCATCTTTCTTTCCCATCAACCTGGACAACCCAAGGAATGGGTTCCCCTTCTCTTCCACATGGTCCCTCAAGATATATCCCTTCTCTCCAAGGCTCTATCATAGGTTGGAAAATAAATCTCTTAACTAGGGACTATAGGAATTTCATTTATACAAGAGTTCTAAGAACAACATTATGCCATGCTCATTTTCATAATTTCTCGACAAAGCTCACTCATAGGAATAACAACCTAATTCTCCATGCATTTTCCAGCTCCAACAAGCTATCTTCAACACCCACTATGGCTTCCTCATTTTTTCCCAACATCGGAAATCTGTTGTCCTCTCTCCTTCCCAAATGTAAAAAGTACCCTCTCTCTATACTTGATTTTTTTTTTCTTCTCCCATGCATGTTTGACTCTCACACTTCGTAGATGATTGTTCCTATCCCATGCTTCAATAAATAGGTGAGATAAATTTCCCACCAACATCTTACATGAATGTACTTAGCTCATTCTTCAATAAGTATGTGAGATGACTTTTCCCACCAATTTTTTACATGCATTCAATGATTGGTTTTGATAAGTCAAAGGAGGTAAATATTAATAACAAAATGATTTAGAAAAGTGGCTTGGGTTTATTAGGAAAGTGGAATTTCCCATTGGACCCCCTTTATCCCCCTCTCTCTTATGGAAACATAGATCCCATGACTCTACCCTTATCCATATGTAGTCATCTTTGCATTTTTTATTTTATTATTTTCAGTGTACAATGTTTACATATTACCTCATTTTACCCACAACCATACATTTATTTATAAATATACATCGTTAATATGGGGATTAAACTAGGGCATTACATTACTTGGATCCTAGAATGAAGTATGTGATACCTAAGTGAGTATTTATGTTATTTTCTAATTAAATTATCTAAGTTACTGGTGTAATGTAATTTTAAGGTTTTTAACCTAGCAAAATCTAGTAATATGACCTTAGAAGGGTTTGTATCATGTGACTTGTCTTTTTATATCCTAACCCTCATTTAGACTCTAAACCTATTTAAAGAGGGAGGAAAATTGTTTTAGGAGGTTGAACCTATTTTGGGATGAGTGAAAACCACTAGGAGATTTGTTCTATTTAGTGAGAGTTTCCCTCAAGTGTTGGATTCCTTGATGAAACCCTAGCTATGTTTGCAAATATTTGGGAAGGGAAGGTTGATTTGGAATGTTATGACAATTTGAAATAATTTGTGTATTTTCCAATAGTTTTAGTTGGTGGTTTATATAGGTGAGGAATACTATAACTTGATGTCCATAGATATTGTCCCTTCCTAGTTGAATGTGGTAGAACAAATTCTATAGGTGAGAAACATCTTAGAAATGAGTTGGAGTCCTTTGTCATATCATATCTAGAAGGCATTTCACTACTACATTTTCGGTCATCTTTTGAAATTAAATTGACATTAATAACATTCAACCAAATGAAATTATAAACCAAATTCATTTAGAATTAACTCCAAAACTAAAAAATCAATGATTATTAAGTCTAATTTCCTCTTAGTTACCATTACATGCATCCATTGGGAAAATGGGAGAAGAAAATAATAGGATACCTAACGTTGAAAAAGGAAGGCCAATATAGTTCATAACAACAACTTGTAGAAACTCAACAAGGCATTAATTAAAAAAAAAATGATTGTGTGTACTATCTTTGATCATAAGCCAAAAACTCAATAAAATATTCAAAAAATCATGAGGAATATGTGAGAATCAATTAAACAAATCAACTGAGAATTATATTAACCAAAGCTTCTTAGTTCATACTTGGTGATCAGGGGATAAAAAATTTGCTCAATTTTCAAAGTGCTCGGAATGCGACGAAAACAGTGCCATTGCGTCCGTCTCGTCTTCCTGATTCCGACGGTATATTTACTTTCGCAAATGGAGTCAGTATGGAGGAGATATCGCGATTTGTCCGCCAGGCCAAACAAGAAAAAATTTGGGATGCTGACTGTACCTGTCCGTACAGTCCATACGGCCACGTGGAGGGCCGTACCATCATGGTGACGTGGTAGGTAGGCGATGTGGCAGATGCTGGTTGGTTGTTCGTTGGCGAATACGATGATGACACGTGTCCGTTTTGGGTGAATGATATGAGGACATGTGGCCCAACCCGAGGGCGCCACGTGTTGCTCATTCGTTGGTCATTATTTTTATGTGTAAAATTTTATTGGGAGTCTGTGGGGTTCGATCCCTGGACCTCCCCCATTGCCAATGCCTTTGTAACACTCCGCTAGCCAATATTCCCGCCAATGTTCCTTGTGTATGAAGTGGGCGGGCTTATATTTAAGTTTGGTTATAATCCTTGAATGAAAAAGGGGGTGGGTCGGGGCCAAGCCCCGACCCATGGTTTCATAACATAACACATATAATTATGTGTTAATACTACCGCGCGCAAAAACCATATATTATAACCATTGTATATATTACTCCGTATATATATATGTGCGCGGGAATTAAAATCATGAGTTTTGTTTTGAAACCGGTATATTATATATTGGTATATGCGCGGGGTTGGCATAACCCGTAAGCTTTTGTATTTAACCAATGGTTTTAACCATGCAGTTTCAACGGTTATAGAAGCTTAACCACTTTTGCGCCCAGCCCAAGGTCGCATGGCCCATATGACCGAATGCCGAGGCGGTTAGGGGCTGGAGGCGCCTTAACCGTCCTATGGTTTGTACCGGTGCGCGGTTGCGTACGGGACTTGGTTTTTCCACTTTAAAGAGTGTGTGTGCTAGGTTTGAAACACAAGGGTGCGAATTGTAGAACTAGAGACAACAAAGTTGGAGAAGGAGCTTCAAGGAGGCATATCTTTCTCATTTTTCGACCGTTTCAGGTGCCGAAAGAGCCTAGACAGGGGTTTTGGGACGTTGCGGAGCCATTGGAGCAGTCAGTTTGTCATTTTGAG
>ML782329.1:421591-442246 GCA_009831015.1 Picea engelmannii | reverse complement strand
TGTCTCATGTGTCACCAGAGAACCAATTAGTTCATCTGTTGAAAATCTTGATAAATCCTTGGATTCAAGGATGGCTGTTACAACCATTTCAAATTTCCTGGGTAGACTTCTGAGAATTTTCTCAACAATTCGTTGATCAGTGAGGGTTTCACCAATCAATCTGATCTGGTTCACAATTCCCATGACTCTGGTCATGAACTGATCTATAGTTTCGGACGCTGTCATTCTGAGAGTCTCGAATTGTGTCCATAAGGACTGCAGTTTAACTGTTTTTACCCTGTCATTTCCTTGGTAGGACGTTTTGAGGATGTCCCAGGCCTGTTTGGAAGTACCAGCACCTGTGATTTTTGAGAATATCGAATCATCTACAAAGTTCTGAATCCAGAATTTTGCTTTGTTTTCTTTGGTCCTCAGAGTTTCCTGAGCAATTCTCTGAGCATTTTTCATGGCAGTGAGGGCTGCTGGATCTGGTTCCACATATCCAAGATCCACTGGTTCCCAGCATTCTTGTGCTTGTAGGAACTATCTCATCTGAAGAGACCAGAATTCGTAATTCTTACCAAGAAGAATCGGACCCTGAGTTGGGCCGAGATTGCTAGACGACGCTGTATATATATAAAAAAAATTGCAGAAAAAAAATAGAGGGAAAATTTCGTATTTACCTCTGATCTCAGAAATGCCGATTTTCGATGGCCGAGGGGAGCTTATCAGGCTTGAATTGGCCCTTTGGTCTCCTTGCAATGTGACCACGCGTCTTTCTTTTAAAGCGCTACGGGATTTTCCCGTTTCTTTGGCTTACAAATCGCCGAAATGCGAGAAAAAAAAATCACCTTTGGACTTTTCAACGGTCCAGATTTGCAGTGATCAGATGGTCTAGATCGTATCAGGATATCGTGAATCGGGATTTCATGATTTCTAATGTCGAGGTTTTCTGTCTCCTCGATTCCACGATCGCCGATTTTTCGATGGTGCTGTCTTGTCGGGACTTTTCCTGATGGCTTCGATCTGCGACACACGTCCTCAACGGATGGACAGTCGTGATCCCTTCTCGCGATTTCGTGATATGTTATGTCCCAGACCTCTTGTCTCCAGGATCCGCGAAATACCGAATCCCGAAAAGATCGATGAACTTGCTTATCGGGACTTTTCCCGAAAGCCTCGATCTCTTCCATGCATCCTGAACAGATGGACGACTAGATTTGCGTCGGGGATTTCACTGGAAAGAAACCCGATCACTTGTTCTTAGGTTTCATGATTTCCCAAATCCCAATATGCCGATGGTGCTTTCCTCTTCGGGACTTTTTCGAGTCCCCGGATTTACGCCACATGTCCTTAAAAGATGGACGGTCCTGATTCAGCCTCGGGATATCGCGACTTGCGATGCTCCGAATTGCTGTCAACATGAAACCCCAAATGCTGATACACTGACGGTGCCCTCGATGTCCGCCACGTGTCCAGTCAAGATGGACGGCTGAGATTGGATCGGGATTTCGCGTATCTCGATTTCGCGAGTTGCGATGTCAAATTTCTTTGACAACTTGAAACCTGAATGCCGATATGTCGATGGGTGTGACGATGTTTGCCACATGTCCAGACAAACGGACGACTGAGATCGTATCTCTATATCGCGTATCGCGATTTTGCGAGTTGCGAGGTCCCGTTGCAATGGTCTTTGAAAACCACGAACTCTGAAATGCCGATATGACGATGCGTTGATCTGCTGCCACCTGTCCTCTGATATGGACGGTTGTGATAGTTTCGGGATTTCATGATTTCGCGTATCGGAGTTTTTGGAGAGCAGATTCTTTCGCTCGTCCAACTCCCGATTCCCGATTTTGCGATGGGATAGGATCTTGCCACGTGTCTCTTGATCGGACGGTCAAGATGACGTTGGTATTTCGTGACTTTACAAGTCGAAATCACTGTTGTGCGTTCTAGAGGGTTAAACCTCGTGCACTTTCTCACTGATCCAACGGCTGCCGGTCCTTTGCGCAAGATCTGACGGCTAAAGTGCTTTCGCCTTTTCCACGCTCTCTTTGTCCCTTCTGGACTGGTTTCTTGCCTCGAATCTGTTCACAAGATGAATCTTGCAGCCTTAATGGTTGTTCTTTGCGTGTTTGATGCGATCTCTCCCGAATTTAATGGAATTTTCTCCTGCGGAAGAAAAGATTCATGAATCTTTCAAAGATTTGAAAGAATTTCATGAATTCTTCGTTCTGTGCTTCAATATTTAACAGATGTGAGGGAAATTTTTGAGTTCTTTAAAATTTCTCGCCTCCTCCGGCTTTTCTTCGTCAAACTTTGACAATTCTTTGAAAAATTGCAAGAATCTTTAGGGTTTCTTCTTCTGCGTTCTCTTCGTCCAAGATCTTTCGAGCGTTGTCTACTCTGCTTCCTCCGCAAGCTTCTTACGGCGATCTTTAAAGAGTATTGCATACAGCTTTCCAAACCTTGTGAAAAGTCTGTGTCGCGTTCTCTCAAGATGCGTGTAAGCTCTGCGTTGTGAGGATCATGTGGCTCTCCTGACTGTGTGAAGAGGCTTACTGTTGAAGCTCTGATACCATGATAAATTGTGAAGCAAAGAGAAATGCAAAGAGAAGAGAATAGAACAATATATTGAAATGCATGAAGAAGAGTACAAAACTTAGAAGATAGAGAACTTGGTTACAATGTAAGATGGTTGAGCTATATATGCTCAAGCAAGACAAAAATAGGAAGTACAACTGTCCAGTATAGCTGGCAGTGTACGGTCATACTATTGAGGGTACAATATATTTAACAAGGAGGAAAAATGTATAATTTTAGAAAATGCAATGCTATTTATATCGGGTTGATGAAGGCATCAGATCGGTGGGAACACGCGTTTGAAACAAATTGGAACCGATATATGGTTTTGGGCATCCATCACTTGATCGAATTTAGTTTTGAGTCATGCATGGAATTTAATCAGTGATTAAATTCCAAGCGGGGTATTTTCACTGTGTTAAAGCACCATAACTCTACAATATTTCTCCCCATGTCCTAAGAGTTGGTTGATTAAGATGCGTTCTCCCCAAAAATTGCTAAATTGTTCACTTAGCTATTTTTTCTTGTCGATTGAGCGCATTTGTCGATTCGCTCTTATTCTAAATGTTGAAGGTTTCAACATTTATTTTAACTTAATATTGAGAAGATTAGCTGGCCATTGGTCACATACTAAGCACATGTTTCTAGATAAGCTCTATTTCAGTGAATTTCAACATCAATTGGTGACAGGTATGGTTGTGTTGTGTGTAATTGAGTTTCAAGAACATCGTTGTGACATTTTATTACCTTGATTTTCTTCTTGTAGACATGATGTTTCCCATAATAGTTCTCACACTGAGGAAATCCAAAAATCTGAGGACAAGGTCCGAGCAAGGGAAATTTTAGGGGATAAATTTATCCCATGGGTTAATTTTCCATGCTTTTTTTAAAAAGGTGATTCACCAATTTTCGTGTTTTATAAAAGCGATTCGCCCAAATTATATAGAATAAAGTTCTCTTACCTTAAAAATAGCCCAAATTTTATAGAAACTACATAAAATCCTTAGAAATTTAAATATTTTTACAAAAAATCGCCAAACATTTAATAGTTTTCATAGTAAGGACTAGTAAGATTTGCCAAGGTTTCTACGTTTTGAGATAAATTTCCATCCTTAAAATTATCCCTAGGTATGAGGATGTTGAAGCTATCTCTAATTCTTCCCCTCCACAAGTAGAAGACACCCCGTCGTCTAAGAGCACTAAACCCCTCATCAAGCTACCCCCAAGGAATATTTTAACATTGGTGCCACTGTTTAGGGATACAAAACCATGCACATGAGGCGGGGATTCTACAAGTTTGTCTATTCCCTCTTGGAACAATTTATTTACAAAGTTCAATAATGAAGAATACCTTGAATCAACCCCACATATCAACTTGAAACTTAGGGAAGTGGATGACGTTTTATTTTCGGCAATTAAAAAATCCTTGTTACACTTTCTAGTTGCAATACCACTTGTCATGCCTTGTATATAACTAATGGAGTGTGTTGTTAGCCATACTAAATCCCAAAAATATATAATCGTAAATGATAAAGGGGAATGTATAGGATCTTTTCTTCTTCGGGATATAAACACCTATTACAAATTCTCAGAACTCAATGAATCTCTCACAAAAGAATATGTGATAACATTTTATGAAAGGTATGACACCAACATGATACTAAGTAGCATGATTCTTTTCCCATGATCATGTTATGCAGAATGTATGGAGAAAGAGATTGTTCTCATTTCTATGAATATCGGATGTCATTGGCCTACTATGTAGTCATGTGGGGAAGGAAGTTCAATTGGGGGGCTATTATCTCCAAACAACTTAGTCTAAATATCAGTCAAACATAGTCACCACAACCTAGTGCTCCTCCTTATATTCACATGGTATCCTTCCTCTTGGATGTGATGTGTGCCCAAAATACCTTCCCTGGTCTGTCACTAAGATGGCATGTTTTAGAGTTTCTCTTCCATGTATATTTCATCATACTTCGAGAAAGAAAATATGAGAATTTTTATTCCCATATATGTGATTTATTCTCAGCCAGGATTTATTTTTTCATATTTGGACAAGAATTTCCTAGGTTATCCAAGCAGGCAAAGAAGATATTAACATGTATAGGAAATTGGTAGCTAGAGGAGAAGCATACATACTTGAGGATATGTGGGGATACTAGTCTACCACACCTATTGATAGTGTATGTACTCGACATACTTGTAATTGGAGATATCTATTATCATTCCATTATGTAGGGATTCAATGCTACTCTGGTAGAATATAAGAAAATATTGTGTATCCCTTATGTATTTCAGGTGGGGTATTATGTGGTGAATGTTATTGGATAAATCGATGAATGCAGACATAAACTGAACTCCCCAGATCCACATAGATCTAGAACAAAACGAGACAGGACATGGTGTTTTCCCTAAGCTTAATCATCAAATTTACTATCAAAGTAGAGACGGATGACATATATTTGAATATCGCTTCCTTATATCTTTGTTGTCCCTGCTTCGCTTCAATGCTCTTGCGCAATTAGATCTGTAATGACACAAACCAACCAAAGTGAAAGAAATGATAGTATATTCAATGAAAACTTAAACATGTGATCAAGGAATCATGCAATAAAATGAGAATGATTTTATGGGAAATAAACATGGCACCGTATTAAATTAAGTAAAAGTGGAAGATACAACCAAACCGCCTTGATGTTGCAAGGTTCCCTTTTAGTGGCCCTTTTCTCCAACACACACACTTGCTTCAAACTTGCATGAAGATGACCCACAATAGCTTGATGGACAAATGGAGATGTCAAGCATCAATTGAAATAGAGTTCCTCATACAATCTTCATCCTATTCCTTCATAGATTCTTTACTTGATCTTGCTTGCTTTTTGCTTAACCTTTTCCATGAGAAATCCATCATTATATAGGAGAAGGAGAGATGGTTAAAGAGATTATGATGATCCCACCAAATTAGATAAGCCAGTAGGATCCCAACCAAATGGATACAACCTCATATTCTAGAAGATTCCCTTCTAGAACCTTCGTGAACTTCATCATTTTCTCAGTCTTCCAACACTGTCGCACCCTGGCTATAGTGCAACCTGTGAAAACGTTGCAAGAAGTTTCATGACAACCTGCGGAAATCAAGCATTTCTACACTATACCTTATGGCTGGCCTATGACAACCTTCTAAAAACAAGTTTTGTAGAAGAGGGAGCTAGTCACTTTTCTCATGAAGAAAGGTTCTTTTGGAAGCCTGAACACATGCTGTAGAAACACCACCAGGGTGACTAAAATAATGTGTAACAGTGAAGAATACTAAAAATTAAAAGAAAGAAGGTCGAGTGGATATGGAATAAAGGTTTATGACTGGGATATTTAGGGTGCATGACCCCAAAGGCTTGGTTCAAAGGCTTGTTGAGTAGGTAGTATTGAGTTGGCCATGTTCTCATGAGAAGTGTGAGAAGGAGTTGTTCATGGAAGATTCCAAATACTGGAAGAAGGTGGAGAAGAGGAGATCTAACCCAAAAGTAAGTATTTTTTCCTCTTGACCTCTAGCAGAACAAATAAAAATGGTTAATATTGGATTCTCTTCTAGCAAGGAAACTAATAAAGGGAAAAGGGAAGAAAAACAAAGGCTCAAAGAAAAGAAATAAGAACAAGCTTTGCAAGCAGAGCAAGAAAGAATTATGAAGGAGCATGTAGAGGAAATAAGATTGTAGGAAGAACATAAAAATAAGGATGAAGAGGAAGCAACACATAAGGTACTTACAAAACAAAGGAAGAAATAAGAAAGGGAACAAATAAATCACAAGCTCATAGAAAAAAGGAAAAAATACCAAGAGGAACATGTCCGACAAAAATAAGAAGAGTTGAAGAAAAATAAAGAGAAAGAACATGTCGATGAGCTCAAAAGTATACAAGAAGAATATAAACAAATGAATAAAGAGGAGCTAGAGTGGCTATAAATAAAAAAGGAAAAACAAGAGAAAAGCATTAAGGAGGAAGAAGAAAAAAGTGTTATTGCTACGAAGCCTAAAGAAATTAATGATCTAACAAAAGATGAGGAGAAGGGGGTGGAGACCATTCTCCCCATCATAAATGAGAATAAAAATAAAGAGGAACCCATGGAAATCCGAGTAGGTGAGAAGAAGGTGGAAATAGGAAATGACAATAGTGAGCATGTTACTCACTTAGACAAAGACGGAAACTTAGAAACCATCAAGGAGAAGGATCAAAATACAACTAGTGGGCAGGAATTTGAGGTTCCCTTGTATGGAGGTAAGGAAGGGATGCAAATGTTCAAGATGCTCAAACTGATCAAGATGGAAAAAAACAAAACAACAAAATAAATGGTAATGTAATAGGTGGAGGAGGTGCAGAGCATAGTCAAGAAAACAAAGAGGGTATCAACACCACTCTTGAGAAAACTCCAAACAATGATAAAAATGATGAGAATTCGTATGAAATCTTACTTGATGGCTCATCAGTTGTGGGAGAAAATAAAGGTTGAGAAACTAAAGAAAAACCCTAATATATTTTCACAGAAGAGGCAAAGCCCAGTGAGAAAGACAAAGGTACATAAAAGGATTATCCAGTCAAGGAGCGAACCCATTGCCCCATTTCAGAACATTTTAATACTCTTGGAATTTTGAGTAACATCTTTTCCTGGGGTGATCATCCCATCCCTTAACCATTGGAGGAGGTGGATAAAATGGAATCTTTTTCCTATGAAAAAAAGAGGAGGTATATATTTAATAGGAATCATATGAAAAGGAATACCACACTGGACAATGGTGTGTTGTGTACCTTAGACGAGGTCATAATAGACATTAAGAAAGAAAAAATGTGCCATATTTATTTAGAAATCTTGGCCATCTCCCGTGCCTCATTTTACAAGGAAATCAAGGAAGAAAGAGATTTGGAACAATCTATTATTGAGACAACCTCCCTCGAACATCAATTTAAATATTATCAAGAAGATGGAGGGGTGGAAAACTTGAAGAAAGGCCTGTTGGAAGAGCATGATAAGTGCCACAGGGTGCAAAAATATTTAGTGATAAAAGAAATTAACCTTTAAGAGTAGTCCATATTGTTTGATATTACATACAAGGAAATTATTTGGTGGGATTAGAAATGGGCTAGTGCATTAGAAAGATTCAAGTTCATCCGAGAGGTGGAAAAGGACAAAGGTGCAGAGGACCACAATATAGAGATAAATTGTTAGACGAATGGTTAGCTCAAATGCATTTGGATGTCAAGAACTAGGGGAATACTGTGGATGATCCAAGTGGATATCGGTGGCCACCCACTTCTTCCAGTTGGTTCACATACAAATTTCATATCGACAGTTATAGTTTTCATCTTGGTTGTTTTTTCCCAGATTTTTGGGTCCAAAACTTTCGAGGTCGTTTTGAGGCCCTAAACAACATTTTTTGGGCCTGCCGCAATAACATTCTAGATGGAGTCAAAGTGTGATGGCATAATCTGTATTCCTCATATATACCTTTCCTATAGGCTATCATGCACCTAAAGTGGAGATCGTATGCAAAATTTATGACCCCAGAAGTTGATGTACCAACTTACCCCATCGATGCCCACATGAATTTTGATGCTTCATCTCCTAGGGTTAGGTTTTTGGATGTCTATGGTTTTATGTTTACTTATTGATGCTAAAAGTTCCTGGAGGCATAATTTTAATGTGCTCAGAAGAATGTGCGTAGCTTCCACATCTCTTCTTAGAGATTAGCTACAACCATTCGAGCAACATTGTTTTCATTCTGCATTTTACAGTTTCAACAGATTTCTTTATTGAATAGAAGTTGAGTTCCATTATATCTCTACTATTTTTCTCTATATATCCATGTTAATGTTATAGACATTTGTTTCATTTCGTTCCATTCATAAATCTAGATTAGTGGTATCATAGTGGTTTGATGTTCAATTTTTCTATGTGCATGTCCCCAACGATGTCAAGGTATAAATAGTTGGGACTCGAACAAGTTGAGACTTTGAAAGATTCGCCTCATTGAACTAGATGACCTTCCATGGGAGAATAAAAGAGAGATGATGGGGTAGGATGTCCCTTTAAATTGTTTCCTGATGAAACCCTCTCATGAAAAAGTAACGAGATGATGGATAATTTTGCACAAATCCCTCAATGGTTTCCAATAAGAGAAAGAGGAGGTGTCACCCCCTTCAAGGTACAGATAAATTTTGATATTCCTATATTTGAAGGTCAAATATATGCATATGTTGTACACAAAAGGTTAAACCTTATAGAAGGGTATTTTTATGTCCATAACGTTTATGATAGAGAAACTATTACATCTATGTTTGTTAAGGCCATCCCCCATGTCAAATATTGGTGGGAGACTTTCTATGAGAAAAAGGAAATAGAGGGATCTACATTATTTGTAGTCGCACCCACTTGGGGTCTTTTAGGGATTCTATTAAGGAACAATACTACCCTATTTGAAGTTATGATGACTTATATACAATATGCAACACAATATGGCACAAAAGGGATCAAACAGTGCTAGAGTTCACCAATGTCTTCTATACCTTGCACATCAAGTTGGGTATCAAAGAGTTTGAGGGAAATCTAGTGCTCAAGTACTGCAATAGTCTACATAGATACATCCATATAAAATTGGAATTTTTTGACATCTCTTCCTTGGTCCCATCCTATCCATATGCTGTCAAAATCGAGCAAAATCTTAAACATAAGACACGAAAGTTTGTGTCTGCAAACCCCTCATAGAAGAAGCAGGGCAAAGGTGGCCCCAACCCACAGAAAAAAGGGCAGAGAAATGATGGACATCCTTAGGAACACTAGTCCAAACTGAAAACAAAGAAGGACAATGGGAAGACAAAGAAAGACACTGAGAAATGGTGCGAGTTCCATAAGATCCCTTGGCATAACCTAATTGAATGTCACTCAAAGTAGTGATTGGTGGCTAAGGTGAAAGCCTTTGAATCAGATGCGAGCTCCGAATCTAAGTTAGAACTAGAAAAGGGAGACATATCATTGATGCAGAACTCAGTTCCACTATTTCTACCACCATCAAGGTCCATTCCGACGAACCTGATGAACCAGACAAAGGTGAGGGCCTCTTTCATTCAAAGATGTGGGTGAAGGGTACTCCATTGCACTTCATTATTGATAAAGGTATCAAGAAGAACCCCATCTCAAAAGCGGTCATCAAGTGGTTGGCTCTGTCGACAACACCAAACCCACAACTGTACACCATCGGATGGCTCCGCCAAGGGAGTGAGATCTGCATCAGCCAACCCTGTTGCTTGGCCTATGGTATCAAGCCATTCAAATATGAGGTGTTGTGTGATGTCACCCCCCTTGAATTTTGTGATGTTATTTTGGGCCAACATTGTTTATGGAAACTTCATGTTGTATATGAGTCTAGGCCTCATAGTGTTATTATTACTTTCGACAAGAAATATATAGGATACCCGAGGTAGTCCCATCTACTGTCATTTCCTAGTTTATCTCTGCCAAGTAATGTAGTAAGGTCATCTCTCAGAAAGTGAAGGTTTTCTTCTTCATGATTCACGCTCAAAGTGAGTGGAAGGTTGCAACCACATCCATGGCCTCCACAACTGGTCTCTCCACCCAAAAAAAGAAAGTGGATAAGGTTTTGTAATAATACAAAGACATCTTCTCCTCGCCCACTGGGGTACCTCTACACTATCAGGTCAAGAACTCAATCGATTTGACCCCCGACACACTGCTACCTAATGGACCAGTCTATCATCGCTCTCTATTAGAAAATGAGGAAATCAAGCATCATATCCAAGAGCTGCTAAAAAAGGGTCACATCTTCCCAATATCATCACCTTGTGGCATCCCAATCATTCTTGTTCAAAAGAAAGATGGGACCTGGTGACTCTGCATTGATTATCGAGTCCTATATAAAATCACATTCAGAAAATGGTACCCAATTGCTTGAATTGATGATATCCTTGACCAACTAAAGGGGGCCAAATACTTTAGTAATATTGATCATAAGTATGGATACCACCAGGTTTAAATAGAGAAGACCGATGTATGGAATATTTCCTTCAATACCAAAGAAGGTCTTTTTGAATGGATCGTCAAGCCATTTGACTTGAAAAATTCCCCAACAATTTTCATGAGGATGATGGATGATATCTTGCATCCTTTCACCAATTTTTTTTGTGGTGGTGTATTTGGATGACATCCTCATATTTAGCAAAAATTGGGAGGAACACTTGCAACATATTCAACAGGTTCTGCACATTTTATGGTAAGACAAGCTATATGCAAATTTAGAAAAATGCTCCTTAGTCATGAACAGGGTCCAATACCTAGGCTACATTGTTGATGAGCATGGGATGCATGTCAATCTAGCCAATATCTAGGTCATCTATGACTAGTCAACCCCAACCACACTCACTGATCTTCAAAGCTTCTTAGGCCTTGTCAATCTCTATTGCAAGTTCGTGTTTGGATTCTCCCACATTGCATGGGACCTTATCCAAGTGACTAGGGGTAGTGGAAAGGAAAACAATTTGTGGGGGAAGTTGCAACATAAAGTGTTCGATGATTTGAAGCAACACATGTTCTCAGCATTGATGCTCTCATTACCCGATCTGTAGAAGCCTTTTGATATTGAGACAGATGATTCATACTATGTTGTGGGCATAGTTCTCACTCAACATGGATATCCCATGGGCTATCATAGTGAGATGATATAAGATACCATCCATAAGTACCCCACTTATGACAAGTAAATGTACTCAATTACACAAGACGACCTCGAGTGGAGGCATTACATTCTCGGGAAGGTGAAAAACATCCACACTAATCATAAGCCTCTGTAGTTCATGTAGACACAAGGAAAATTGTAGAGTGACCACCATTGAAAGTGGTCCACATACTTGTAACAATTCTATCTCAACATCAAGTATAAGATAGGGAGCACCAAACAAATCAATGACTACCTCATCCAATCTCTAGTAGAAGCACTAACCATAGTGCTACACTCCTGTGGAGATCAGACCTTCGGATGGCCAAAAATCTATGAGAGAGATCCTAACTTCACCACTACCTACCATATATTGGGAAAAAAAACAGTTTTCATTTATTTTCATCTGCAGGACAGGTTGTTGTGCCATATGAGCTATCTATGTGTTCCATCAAGTGAGCGAGTGAAGATGATTTGAGAATCTAACTATAGTTGGGAGGCAGGACACTTCGACGTAGAAAATACAGTGGAAATGTTGTAACAACATTTTTATTGGATGAAACTCCAACGGGATGTCAGTAAGTATATTAGGTCCTGAATGGCCTGTACCATTTCCAAACCCACCATTAAGAAACAAGGAACATGCACCCCTCTTCCTACTCTCGACAGGCCCTAGGAATCCATCTCTATGGACTTCATTTCGGGACTTCCTTCAACCAAGTAGGGAAATGATTATGTTTTCATTGTTGTTGATCAATTTTCCAAGTTGGCTATTTTGGTCACCTGCAAGAAGAGCATGATAGTAGAGGCCACTCCTAAGATCTTCTTCGAATGAGTGTGGGTGAATTTTGGGATACCACAAACCATCATCTTAGATAGGGATAGTCGGTTCCTTAGAACATTTTGGTCGATTCCTTGGTCACGATTGGACACCAAGCTCACCAAATACACAACCTTCCACCCCCAAACAAATGGCCAAACCGAGTTCATCAATAGGATGATCGTGCATATCTTGCACATGTACAACTTGAAGCATCTTTGCACATGGGATCAAGGTATTCCCTATGTTTGTCATAGTTACAACATATCCATACATAGCTCAACCGACCACAAACTCTTTCAAGTGGGGTTGGGATTTCAACCATTGGGTCCCATGGATGTTGCACTACCCCTTGCATCAACACGGGAATAATCATCCCATGCATAAACCAAAGCCGAAAAATCCACTCGATTCATTGAATGAATCCAACACATCTTCCAACAGGTTCAGGATATTTTGTAGAAGTCCAATGCCAAGTACAATCAAGGCCATGATAAACACCAGGTGTCGCATAAGTTTCAGGTGGGAGATAAATTTTGGTTGCACTTGAAGAAAGAATGCCTTACAGGACCCCATCAGAAGCTTCATCAACTTTTCTATGGAAATTAAACCATCACCAAGACTGTGGGTGGAATTTGTTTTGAGCTCAACATTCCTCCCTTCCTTGGATTGCACCTAGTTTTTAATGTGAACCACCTTCGACCATACTTTCCACCCTTATTGGACACCTCAGAGATAGTAGAACAATTGACACTGACATAGCTCAAACCTGACTACATGGAAAAAAAATCCATTAATTAGATCGTGGAAAAATAGGACAAGGGCACTTGCCAACAAAATCTTCAACTTTATCACGTTGTCAAAGCAGGGCAGCTCTTGGACCAAGGAAAGTGGCTTACTTGAGGCCAAATTCAGCTGAAATTTTCTCATCTGATGGGGGGAATCAATGCAATGGAGACCATTTCTTCCTAAGGAGGGAGGATTGATCCAGGTGGATATTAGTGACCACCCATCTCTTCCATTTGACCCACATATATATTTCATCTTGGAAGTTATAGTTTTCATCTTGGTATTCATTTTCTAGCTTTTCGGGTCCTAAAATTTCAAGATCGTTTTGAGGCCCTAAACAACAGTTTTTAGTCCCACCACATTCATACTATAGAAAGAGTTACAGTGTGACAACATAATGTGTATTCCTTGGATATACCTTTCCAATGAGCTATCGTGTGCCTAAAATGGAGATCGTATGCAAAAGTTACAAACCTGGGAAGTTGATGGACCAACTTACCCCATTGGGCTCCACATGACTTTTGGCGCTTCATATCCTAGGGTTAGGTTTTTGGATTTATAGTGTTTTATGTTTACGTATTAACGATACAAAATATTGAAGGACTCATTGTAATGTGCTCAGATGAATGTGCGTAGCCACCACATATTTTCTCAGATATTAGCTACCACGATTCGAGCAATATTGTTTTCATTCTGCATTTTATAGTTTCAACAAATTTCTTTATTAAGTAGAATTTGAGTTCCACTATATCTCTATTATTGTTCTCTGTATATTTGTGTTAATCCTATATATATTTGTTTCATTTCGCTCCATTCATAAATGTGAATCAATGGATGAGCCAAGAGACGGAGTGGAAGAAGAATGGGAGAACTACAATAGGGTATGGGATAAGTTGAACCAGCTAATGGTTGATCTCCAACTATCAAATTTTGACTCTCCTATAGAATTTAGGCCGATAGATGAAGTGTTAATTAATTTTCAATGAGCGACTGACGAGTAGAAGGATGAGTTCAGTAAAATAATTGTTGTTGAACAAGGACATGTACAAAGGTATATTGTTGTTCATCAGGTTAATATTGTCATTTGGTTGGAATAGAGATGGAAGAATGAAAAAGTATATTCACCGATTCTGGGAAAACAAGCATGAGTTGAGTATGTTGATGGAACAAAACCAATTTTCTTTCAGGGAAAACTATGATAAACTATACTTTGAGTGGTTTAATTACGTGGACAAGAATGTGAGTCCAAACATTCCCAAATCATCCAAGTTGTCTTGAATCACTCTTCTGTTTATCTATTTTAAGTTGTTGAGGTGGCTATTTTTAGTTTTCTAATTTTGTATAAATAAGAGTGTTTTCCCCATAGTAAGGGACCTTTGGAAAAAACATTTTTCTGTTTTATTTTATTGAATAATTATTTTCTACAATTAATAGAGAATCTTCTCTAAAGTCCATAAGGTGGAAAACCATCGTGTACTTGGTGATTAAAGGGTAGATTGTTCTATTCTCTATCATTTTTTATTGATGTATAGTAAGAACTTATTTTTACCAAGTTATCCTGCAAATCGTAAATACTACTTTCATCTGTTTCGAATATTATTCCTTAATATGCATGTTAGTAAATGTTTGGCTTTAGTTCGATAATCAATAATTATAGAATTATTTCTTGGTAATTGATAGGTATATGATAGTATATTTACATCCGTGTTTAATAACCATGTATTACAACTTGCAAGGACTTATTTCCTCGAGGAATAGACATACCAATTAATCTGTTGCTTGTTATTATATTTCTTCTGAAAAGTTAGCTTTAAGAGAAATTGTGTCTTTCACACCTTTTCTTCTATATGTTTGGATAACATAATTATTTATTATAAGTCACATGTGATTATTTGTGTACACATATTGAGAGGTTATCCCCTCAAGTAGTTGTTAGTAATAACTATGTTTTAAAGCGTACAAAAAACTAATTCCTAAAAAATAGAAAAACAACAAAAGATACCAAATTCATAAATATTAAATCCCATCGAATAGTTGTCGTTCCATTAATCCAGAGGATTACATTATCCAAATGGGGAAGAGTCTAATTGGGCCTCATCCTTGGGTGCAATCCCTTCTATTGAGTTAAAGGGAATCCGGCCTCATCAAAACATTATCTCCAAAAAATGGAAACATTTTTTCCTTTAAACAATTGTAAGTTTCATAAGAATGGAGGTGCCCTCCTTTCACCAAATTTAGCACTCAATAACCTTCTACATTCAAATATTTCAAGAACTTATATGGATGAGAAATGTGTGTGTGTGTGTGTGTGTGTGTGTGTGTGTATTACATAGAATTGAATAATTGTGGATGATGCTTACCTTGTTCTAAAGACAATAAATCATCATACATATGTAGAACACTAAACATGTTGATTGGGTTGGGTTTTATGGCCTAGATTTGCATAATTATTGATTTTCTTGCCCTGCTATAGAGTCAATAAATCAACGCACACAAGAAAAACACTAAGCCTGGAGATTGAATAAGGTTTTATCATAAAAGAGAACATTTAAGATAAAAATACATTTTAATTTTCCCATTGAATTTTGGGATACCTTAAATGAGAGCTAAGAGACAAATGTCATGTCTAACAAAAAATTTCCATTGTCACTAGGCCTTAGTTTTGAAGTTGAAGTAAACCATGTATAATTCATCACTATAGGTGAGGAGAGGTGCTAGTAGCTAAGCTCTTCTTGAGCCCTTGGAAAAAAAATTAACTGGGTAGTACTAAGGAAATCGTGTGTTATGTGTGAAGTTTTTTGCATGATTAAAAGTCAACCACTTACCAAAGGATTGCATAATTTCACAACCTACCCAACTTTGTGATAATCAATGCCATATGAGAGACAACTTTGGAAGGCTTGCAGACATAGAATAAATAGAACCATAATTTCGATTAAACCATGAAAGTACTTAAAAAATAGCATCATGTTCAGGGGGGAGAAGGAATGTATTCATATTGAACAATGGTCCTCATCTCAAGTGACAATTTAATGGTTTCCTATTGCATTTTTAGTTAGTTCTCATCTTTTTGGAAAATTGGAAAGATTAGTGAAAGATTTGTATTAATTTCATCCTTCAAAAATTTCGTTTATGATCTTGAAATTGAGCTCCTTATTCAACATACCTTGACTATAAATTGTTTTATTATAGTGAGGCCATTATTATTGCCTCTTCTTCACTTGGGTGTGCAAGAAAGGAAAGTTTAGTGTTATCCTAGGCTTGACTATCAACATAAAAATATTGGTTAGGGGTTAGTGAACTATAACAATAAATATCATAAGAAAATAAAATAAAATAGTAGCATGAAATGGAAGAACAAGATTAAAACAAGGTAGAGTGTGTTATACCAATGGAAAGAATGAGAATACAACATCACAGGTAATTTGGTGAGAAAATGAGATCCCTCCTTCTTTCGGATGGGCTCTTTTTTTTTCGTTCAAGAATCTTTCCCTCTCAAGAATGAAATGGTGAAAAGATTTGTACAAAAACTCTCAAATGTATGAGAGATTCAACACCTCAATAAACTATGGTTATGAAGTTGTGGATGAGTGAGTGATAAAAGAGTATTCTCAATACTCATGAAAACAACATAGAATTGCTTAGACTTCTCTTCTTTTTTCCATGTTCATGGAATCTATTTAAAGGCCTCAAACATGTTTGAAAAGGACTAGTTTCAATGTTAATGGGAAGACCACTTGGGTGTGGTCTTGCATGCTTGAGAATACATGCATTCACTTGTTTTACATGTTCTTAATTCTTATGGGATTAAGAACCTTTAGTCATTCAATTAGAAGTAATTGTTTATGGTAGTTTTATTCATTAATGCACCAAAACGTTGGTGAAACCACACTTTTGTCGATTCGTGAGACTTTTAGGTGAAAAATCGCACATATGTTTGTGAATAACGCTAAATACAGTGTTGTTTCTCCACAAAGATGACATAAAAACCCAATTTCTATAGTTTGTTTCTTTGTTTAAGGTAGTGTGTTAATTCCATGAACATATAACTTGATGTATTGAATCAATTATTCCTTCAATGATCACTTGTATATATCTGTGAGTGATTTTTAAGTGATAACAAATTCCCCCTTATGTGTGAGATTGGGATTAGACATACAGTTGAAATACATTATCGCTTACTTTTCATTTTGCACACTAATACTATGTTTGTAGAGAGAGAAAAGGTGTGAAGGGGAAAGAACTATCCCGAGAGGAATAAGTTGAGGCTTACATGTGAATGAAAACCCTATGAAAAAATGAATTATATTACTTTATATAAATGAGGTGGGAATGCCCCATGCTTGTTCCATAACCAAAAATAATTGCAATGATAGATAAGAAGAGGTGGCATATAGGAAGATCATCTAAAGAAGTAAGGTTGAGAAGACCACGGGACTGAAAAAATTGATGAAGTAAAAATATACAACTCTCTCAGGGGTGTCGATAACGCCATATGATGTCCTTGAAGGAGAGTACACCCTGTAAATTGAAACAAAAATTTAAGGTGTATGTTCAAGACTTGAAATATATGAGGGCTTGTGAAGTCTAGGGGTCTTTGACTAGTACTGATAATTGCAACTATCTCTAAGTAATACCCACCTTGATATGGATAGTATTGATGTTGAATATTAGAAGGGGTCAACAGAAGTAGAGGGAAATGATGACTCTTTATGTCTCATTTGAGGCTCATCATTTTTAGGGTAATGAGAATCAATATACTGTAACATTCTTGGAAATTGATGTTGAGTTTGATAGGAATGTTGTTTTGATGATAAGAAGCAAGGTGTTTCCTAAAATAAAATGATCAATATGGTAGTGGTGATGGATCTATAAGAGTGATGTGTGACTGGTAACGATGGAAGAGGTTGATGATAACTAGGTAATAATAATTCCCTTGGTTGGAGCATAAGTGATGGTTGATGGTGGCAAAAATCCTAAATTGTAATTTGAAAAAAAGAACTTGATGTCATGGAGACATTCAAGCAAAGGTTGGGTTTTATCACATTGTAATTGAGAGTGGAGAGGTTGCAAAGAGTGGGTAGTTATGGGTGAAAACTTGGGGATAAAAAATAAAGGGTTTGTTTGGATATGCAAGGCTTTGTTGATAAGATGTATATTTGTAGACAGGGTATTTTGATGATAAATGATCCAACCAAGGGTGCAAGGGGTGTCACCATGTGAAAAAGTGGCTCCATCTTCTGTGATGGCCTAAGTCTACTTGTTAAATTTTAAAAGGTATTTTGTACATTTACCAAATGAATAAAGAATAATTGGTTTGAATGTGCAGACATAGAGACGGGTACCGTAGTGATGAATGGGATCAATATAAGGAGGCAAGACATGTCTGATGACAAACGAGGGGTGGGAGCCCCATGGTTGGGTCTTTATGGATGTAAATGGATGGTGTATTAGACTGTAGATGGTCAAATTATCTTGGAGGGGATGGGGGACCATTGAAAATGCAGGAGTGCATTCAACATAACCAATCAAAACATGGAATGATATTAGAGTCCCTAAGGGTGTGAGCTAGAAATATGAGGAGAAGAGGTATGAGGTTCGTTTTCTGAAGAATGGGCTACACTGAATCCCAGGGTAATGGGATAAGATAGAATGGGTGTAAATTTACTTGGGGGTTCAAAGTATGAGAGTGAGAAAGCATACCTGAAACTATGGTATTGGGATAGGGGTCCTTTATGAGTAAAACCTCTTCAAGTACATCCCATTCATGGGGTCTTTAAGTAAGGTTCACTAAGTATGAGAAAGAATGTATGCTCCCTTTGAAATGAAGTTTTGGATCATGAAAGTTCCATGCCATAGAGATTCAAAATTTGCATGGCTAAGAATGTCGTCGGTGATATCATAGGCTAGGACCAAGTCACCTTCATTGAAGGAACAAAGATTGACGTGTTGATTGAAAGTAGCTTTTGATATTTTTTTGGAAGCCTCAGTGTTTTGTAAATATTATCGATGATCTTCATCAAGAGTTTCTAAGGAAATGAGACATTACTCAACGAGAATAGTGTTAGTGAGTAGTTCAACTACTATGCAAAGTGCGAGAATTTAACACTCGATGGAAATACTACTTCCACTCCATGAACAAGGAGGAAGGGGGTGAGTAGTGAGGTTATTTACATAGGAAAGAATGAGGTGGGAGAGATCATAGAATATGTAGGTCATTTCCCTCTAGAATGTGTCTACAACATTTTTAATATCAAAGGGAATCATGTGATATGAAAATGTGCCCCAGGGTGTTGTGAATGCAGTCTTATACTGATCTGCGTGATGAATTTGAATTTGATTATAGCCTGAGAATCCATCCATAAATTACAAGACTTCATGCCTTTCACATACATCGATGAATGACGTTGAAAAGTTGTCTTTGGGGAAATCTTGGTCGAGGTATCGAAATTTCATGTAGACACAAATAGTTCCCTATTTTTTGTTAACGAGAATGGGGTTAGAGACCCAAGAAGTGTATGAAATGGGCTATATGAACCTAGAAATGCATAATTTTTTAATTTTGGGTTTGATAGCCATGGATTTAGAAGGATTCAAGGGACATTTCTTTTGGAGAATGGGCATAACATCTAGCCAAGTGTCGATTCAATGTTCAACAATGGATGGGTCAAGACCGAGAATTTCAGTATATGACTAGGGAAAGATATCACATTACTCTTGAAAAAGAGCCTCATAGGCAATGATTTATTTAGTGGATCATGTAACACTGAGAGAGATTTCTTCAATGATGTCTATTTTGATGGAAATGTCCACTTGGATGGTTGGGGGAATGTTCACCATGTTTCCTTCTTCAAAATCGTCAGGGGGCGAGGATTGGATTTCTGAACCAAATAGGGTGACCTAGAGGAATGAAGTCTTTGATTTCCATTGCATAAATGTTGGTGTCGGTAATGGGTTCAAAAGAATCCTATGACATGAAGAATGATTGATGGTTCATTGCATCCCATGGATAGTTAATTTTCTTCATGGCCTCTAAAATGTCCTCATCAGAATGGAAGATGTAGGATAGGAAAGGATTTTCATAGTTATGAATAGGAGAGTGTGGAATAATGGTGCTAGATGTCTCACATGAGTTGGACATAGTGTCTGTAGCTATTGAGGAACTTCAAGTGGATGGGGTTCGTGGGACAGCAGGACTATCGTTAACAGGGTAAATTGGATTAGCTGAAGGGAGTGGTTGTTCACTAGAAGAGAGGTGACATATATGTACACATGTGTGTGTATCATGGGTTTATATAGGAGGGTGTATCTATTTCCAATGGTTTTTTGGTGAATTAGGTGGGGTCAAAGATAGGTTCTTTGATTTTAATTTCACTCAGATGGTGTAACACCCTATTTTTCATCCCCTGATTAAATTGTAATCAAATATGATTAGTAACAATGTTATCTCATTATGGAGATATTGTTACTATGCAATAGTAGTCTAAATAATGTAAATTATATTATTTTGTATTATAGAAGAAAAACAACTAAATAAATGGTGGAGTACAAGTACTATCCATGATAACATTAGAGGAAAGAGTGAGGGGGGCTAGAAGGTGTTCATTATGTCAGGGACCCCCAATCCACTTTAGTGATTTAATGTTTGTGAATAAACCGATATTATTTTCCCCTTCCTCCAAAACCCAAGAAGCCAATCAGTAAATGGTGCATAGTTGGGTAGTTGGACAAGTACCTCCCACACAAATGCATGGGGGTAAT